>OMNZ01108319.1:0-10028 GCA_900303255.1 Lesueurigobius sanzi
GATTGTATCCCATGTGCGGGAGAGTTGGAAAGCTCCTTCATCTCTGTTCATTGTAGAAAAGCCTCGCTTCCTGATCTCGATCGCCTCCTTGATCCAAGGATCCAAGGTTGGATCAAGGAGGCGATCGAGATCAGGAAGCGAGGCTTTTCTACAATGAACAGAGATGAAGGAGCTTTCCAACTCTCCCGCACATGGGATACAATCCTTCAAGTACCACCAACCACCGGCGGAGGGCACTACAGGCCTGACAGACCTGACAGATCTAACAGACCTGTCAGGTCGCGTCAGGCCAACAGCGGACGTCACATCCTACATCATGTGACACTTCTGAAGAAGGAAGCAGTACGGCTTTCGAAACATGTTAAGGTAATTGAACAACACATCGCTTACCTTATTGTCTGATATAGAAGAAACTTAAAACAGTAAAGTAACAAAAAAGACAAGATGAACGCCATTCAGATAATCCTGGTCCAGTCTGTGATATTGTTCAGGTTTATTCCCGGTCAGGTCAGACCCAGTTTTCTCTTGGTTTATTTCTGATTGAATCCTTAGGTTTAGACCGGGTCCATTTCATTCTGTCCCTGGTTTAGTCCTTTTTAGTTTGGTCCTAATTTAGACCTTGAGTCTTTGCTTTAGTCCAGTTTACTTCTTAGTTTAGTCCCGGTTTAATCCAGATTCAGTCCGTGATATCGTCCGATTTTAGACCTGGTTTAGACCTAGTTTTCTCCTTGTTCTGGTTTAATCATAAAAACCTCTGAATCACGATATTATGATGTTCCCAAAAAAGTAGATTGTCATGGAGATCAGATCACGATTCGATTTTTATCATCATATGGCCCAGCTAAGACAAAACATAAGATGGTATGGTATTCAGGCTTGAAAAGCGTAAGCCATTATTATTATTATTATTAAGAGGCATGAATAGGTTTTGTAACAATATGGACACAGTGTGTAGATTGGGAACAGATACATGCTCACATACAAAGTAAGGGGAAACAATTGCAGTCATTCATATTGGCTTCGCCTCCTGTAAAAGTATCTCAAGCATCACTCTGTTAAAAGCTGTTTCATGCTCTATAACCTACAGCAACTGTGGGGCAGCAGCCTTGTAAATTTGGAGCTCCACACGCTAAACTGACATGAGAAGGGAGAGACATATTTGGGGGTAAAACCAGAAAAAACAAAGCAATGTGGAAAATATTTTAGCGCTGTGTGTTATGGGTTATACTAAGTGCAAATGGAAACATGAGAAAGCACTGCATCAGCACAAGGCTTACCGCAGAATGCATGCAAACTCTTTTCCAAGACTTTCTCATCACCCCTCTTTACCATCCTGCACTCCAGCCCCTTTCACCTTTAACTCAGTTCTTCTACCCCTTCTGCCCCAAATCCCTCCTCCCAATTATGCTGGGGTTTTTTCCCCCGTTTTGAGCAGTACAGTTTGACGACGGTGTGACCACAAGAGGGAAACAGTGTGCCATTGATCTGGACCACTAGCACTCACCCCTTCTCAGAGGAAGCAGCTTATTCTCAAGAATGTCCTTGGCATCTGTGCCCTCGTCCATCAAGTCCAGCTTGGTGATCACACCGATGGTCCTCATACCTGGACAGATACACATAATATAATATGAGACATATAATATGACACATAGTCACTGATTGAATTGTTGTTTGTATATTTTTGTGTTTTAATGATGTTGATTTATTGTTTTTCAGAATATTTATTGTTTAATTTGGTTGGGACAGTGCATGTTAATGAACACACATGAGAATCATGCATGTAAACACACCACTCCGGATTGTAGCCTTGGGCTAATTTGCATCCGTTGTCCCACACTCGTACACACAAACACACTCTCATTCATCCTGATCTATTGTACATGTTTTTAGTGGTAGGGGAAACCGGAGCACCCGGAGGAAACCTACGCAGACACGGGGAGAACATGCAAACTCCACCGGGCCCCGTCCTGGCCCGGGGATCGAACCCAGGACCTTCTAGCTGTGAAGCACGAGCGCTAACCACTGTGCTACCGTGCCGCCCAGAATAGATTTTATTGCCATTGTCAATGAAAGGTTTCACAGACTAGGAATTTTCTTCAGTGTACTTAGCATAAACTGAGCAGACATCGAAGTGCTCCTAAGGTGTTATTATGCCTTACAATATAGTACCACTTTTTATCTGCTTAGGAAATCGACATGTTTAATTTTGTGTAACTATAATTGGATCGTGTAACTACTCACATAACCGTATTTAAAAAGGGAAAAGGTGGAAGAGCTTGGTGGCTTCTAACTTCAACCCCGTTTGGATCCATAGGAATATGCTGGGAGAGGCTAAATGCTAACAACATCTTTGGTCTTTTTGCGTGACTGTGGGCACGCACAAAGACCAGACAGGTACGCATCAGCTCATCTAAGCTCAGAACATATCTCAGTATGGTGAAACGGTGGCCTGTTCCTTTAAGTGTTCATGGCTCTGATACAGAGTTATTAAGTGTTCATGGCTCTGATGCAGAGTTATTAAGTGTTCATGGCTCTGATACAGAGTAATTAAGTGTTCATGGGTCTGATACACAGGTATTGAATGTTACTAAGTGTTCATGAGCCGAATAGCAGAGGGGAAAAAGCTGTTCTTGTGGCGGGAGGTTCTCCTCCCTCAGGGGTCAAACAGATGCGCCTGGGTCCTGGAGTCTTCAGCCTAACCCCTTTGGTCACCAATGAGTATGTATATATATGAAAAAAGCATGTTTACTCATTGACATAAGCTAACAGACATTTCTTTTGTAAATCATTTTTCTTTATTGCCTTCTCTTATGTCTCAAAATGTGGTTGACCAAATAAACTAATTACTACTACTGCTACTACTACTACTACATACAGGTCCTGGAGAGATGGAAGAGCACCTAGAAAGCACCTAGGGCACCATTTGGCTAGTAAGGGGCTATACAAATAAAATGTGATTGATTGCTTGATTGATTGATTGATGACACAACTAAATACAGAGCTATCGGTAGTGATTAAAAAAGAGCAAGAGCAATTTCGAGGCTATGTAAAATTTGTTTCACCGCTCTGTGTAGCACTGTAGTTTTTATGGCAAGAAAAAATAATCACTGCTGTAAAATAATAATATAATATATACATACACCCATGACCCATGACCAATGACCTTAGATTTAATGCCATAGAAACTAGTTACACTGTGCCAGGACATTACAATGGGCTGTGTCACCGTAAAGCACTGACAAGAAAGTGATGCATTTGCCACTGTGACAGAGGCAGCAGTGCTTCTACCAGAAGAAGAAGAATGTCCAAACAGAGGTTAGTAAGTTATTGCACCTAAAACCACAACTTAAGACAGCACAAAGAAAGCTGTCTCACTGCACCACTCTCCTGTTGTGGCCAATGATTGAAACTGCAGTCAAGAGTCATGAAAGGTCTGTTTGGAGGGTTGATGAAGGAGGGCAACAAAGTCTGTACTTGCAGGACCCGGGATTTTTGTAAACTCATTGCTGTAATAATCCTGTATTAACTAAATTGCTCAATGCTTCTGGGAGGGGCAGTTTTTTAGAGCTATGCCCCTCAGTGGAAGACACTCTTCTATGTTCTGTTTTCAATTGTTTAGAGCATTATTTCTTGAACAAATCATACTTTTGATGCTTTTTACTTTAAGGTACAGCATACATACTGTATATATTTCTGTGTTACTGTGATTAATTATCAAACTATGCTCTTTTACTCTCGATATAGAGAACACGAAGGATGAATCCAAATAGGACAAGTAAAAGAAGAGCATGCCATGTCCCCAAATTTACTCACCCTGAGGGTCGACCTCTTTGGCAATCTTCAAAGCGTCTGAGTTGGCTAGATCTGAATTTGCTGGGGACACAGCAAGCATCAGACAATTCTCTTTGGTGACAAACTGCATTAGCATTTCTCGAATCTGAGACTCAATATCTGCAGGCTGGTCTCCCACTGGCACCTTGGTCATTCCTGGTAGGTCCACCAGCGTTAGGTTGAGTACTACGAGAGAAAAATGACACGTAAATTATCATATGGAGCAAACACATGGCGTTGTATTGCAGTCAGACAGTCACCATGAGGGGAGTAAACTCGCAGGTTAATAGGCACTGGAGAGATCCCTTTGTTGGCCCCAGTGACTCGATCAGTTTCTGCTTCAATTTCCTGCCGGACCTCATCAAAGTCTGTAAACTTCTTGCCCTTGCAGTGAAGGAACTCAGCATACTCTGAAAAATACAGATCAGTCAGTAGTGAATGAGGACAACTACAACTTAAGTTAAACTAAACTACAAGTTCAGTAAATCAGGTGGTGAAAAACTTTATTTGTTTTTTTTATTTTTCACTAAACAGTCAGTTTGTTTGTGTAGGTTCTCAATCATACAGGAGTTAACCATCATAGACAAAGTAACTCTTCATCTGTACACTGTGCTTGAGGAACTGAACGTTTCGCTCCCTATCCCAGGAGCTTTGTCAACGGACTGAGGATGGAGGTTTTACCTAAAGAGCCAAGATGGTTCAAGCGAGGAGTGAAGGAAGCTATTTTTGTAAAGAAACAAAATTAACAGAATTGGGGGACTTCGTTTTCATTTGCCCTCAATTTATGACAGCCTTCTGTATCAAAAGCCTGGGCATCATGTTGACAGGGCTGTCCAGAGCCCAGAGCAGAGCAAGGAGCAGGTATCGAGCAGTGACCAGGTGTGAGGAGTTCGTTTGAGCTTCCTCACACCTGAGAGCGTTTTAAAATGAGAGGAAAAAGAGGGAAAATAGTTTATATCAAGTGGGCCATGGGAATATTTTTATTGTTGTGCTTTTAACGCATGTTTAGGAATTGTAATTGCTTTTTAAGTACACCAAGACTTTTTTCTTTTAAAAAAAAAAATATATATATCCTTTTTTAATACTTTTTACACCTGAAACCAACTATATAGGTTTCTCTGAGCATGCTTAAGACTAGCCAGAGTTGAGAGTAGATCTTAGGTTAAATGAAAAAACAAAGGTACGAGTAGTCTTGAGATTGAATGGTACAGAGAGGCGTGGGACCAATATAGGTAGCTCCTCCCCCTAGTTAATATCAAGCCCACCTCCATCCTCAGTCTGTTGACAAAGCTCCTGGCATAGGGATTAAAACATTCAGTTCCTCAAGCACAGTGTACACACTGCAAAAAGTGATATCTTGGTGAGTAAAATTTGCTTGAATTCAGAATATATGACCTTATTCTGAGTGACTTTGACTTGCCAAGTAAAATGATCTGCCAATGGAACAAGTATTTCTGCACATAAATTAAAGGGACTATACCTGATTTTTCCTAGTAGTGGAATGAAATTAGTTTTTTCCTTTTTTGTTATATTGCAAACTCAGACATCTGGAAATCTGAATATAAAGCATGTATTGTCAATTTCATGAGTTTTCAGGCTAGTTTTCTTGAATTTCTGTGACTATGACCCTAAAAAGTGACCCCGCCAGTTGTGAAATGTACTTATAAACTCATCTCTAAGAAGAAAAACGATTTTACAAATGTGTTAGGATAGTTGGGAGTGAGTTTAGGCACAGCTATCAATTTATTTTACTCGCTCCCTCTTCCATTATTTGTAATTTAAAAATTCATTTAAAAAATCAGGTATAGTGCCTTTAAGAAAAAACGACTTTTTGCACTAAAAATTAGATATTGAATCCAAATTTACTTGAAATGATATGCTTTTTCTTATTTTAAGTGCAAAAATACTTGTTCTATTGGCAGATGATTTTACTTGGCAAGTCAAAATTACTCAGAATAACGTAATATATTCTGATTTTAAGCAAATTTAACTTATCAAGAGAACACTTTTTGCAGATGAAGAGTTACTTTGTCTACGATAAACACAGTTGTGATAGAATTACTTCATAGGTTCAAAAATAGACTTTTGGCTTGTTTGGTTTGTATGTTTATTTGAGCATTTTACACTCTTCGTTTTTTTGTTTGTTTTTTTCACCAAAATTTACAATCATTCGTTATTGTAAGCTCAAAGGGAGTAGGCTGAAGCATTTTTATTAGTATAACCAAGCTGATCTATTGTGAACAAGCTTCGGTTCACAATAGATCAGCTTGGTTTCATGGAAGTCAGGGTCAATTTTATACAAAAAGACATAAAAGTGTGTGGAACTGTGCTTTCACCTGTGGGACAGTTCATGAGCTGCAGCACCAGAGGGCGACGGGTCACAATACCAGACCCACGAGGGAGGAAGTCCCTGAAACACAAACAAATGTAAAGTAAATTCTTCTCACATTGTAACAGTAGAGGTTATTGTGCGTATTATTACTATTTTTATCATGTTTATTAATATTCATATAAAAATCGTCCCATCTGACATGAATATAAACATCCCACCGCTTCAGACATGTCCCTTGTCACTACCATGCCTCATTTGGATTAGCCTGGCTGTTGTTTTACTCTGTAGAAAGGGCTATATACATTATCTGTTCTTTGTGGTCTAAGTTCATGATCTATTTAAGACTAGGGCTGGGCCATATCGTATCGTATATCGATATCGGGGCATGAGTTTTGGATATGACTGAAGTCAGGACGAGCGGCAGACAGTCAGTTCTTCTTTTTTCTATCCTAGTACTTTAACGATAGTTGGTTTACGATACTGATACCTGATCGATACTTTTTTCGATACCTGTACTAAATTATTTGTCATCTACACAAAATTTCTAGATGAGTTAAAATTTTATTTATCTAAATTTGAGCTGTTTTGATGAGTTCAGTTTTAGTGGCTCATTTGACCTGATTCTAACCACTTCTCGGGTGTTTTTGACTTGTTCCAACAGATTTCTACTTATTTCCTACTTATTTAATTGCCAATGGGGTAAGAAAATTGGTCTTGTCCTTTTGGCAGTTTTATTTTCCTAATTCAAGCGAGATTACCTTAGAATCAGAAAAAAAACATTATAAGGAAATAAGCCAAATAAAGTAGATGACAGTAGTATATATGTCTAATCTAGTCCAAACTGCTCTAAACAAGACTAATATTCTCAAATCAAGTCATTTATACTCATCCATGATTTTTTGTTGTTTTGTAGAACCATAAAACAGAACAAATGGTCATTTATTCAATAAAATACTGTTTATTTTAGTGTTTTTATCATTTATTTGAACTGAAACACCTAACTCACTAGTGCAGTCAACACTTGCCCTCTAAAGAAAAATATTTTTTCGGTACCTGTTTACGGTACCAATTTATTTTTCGATACCGATATCCAGCCCCATTCATAACAGGTGGAGCAACCAGCATAACCCGAATTTGAATTGTTGTTTTTAAAGCTAATCTATACATGTTATTCACCATACACCACATTTATACATGTGACATGTGTATGTTATACATGTTATACATGTGTATAATGATCAATATTAAAGTATTCTAAGTATATACAGTTCCCTGATTGGACAAAGTATGGAGTATTCAGTATTCTGTAACCAAATACAATTTCAAAGTATTCTCCCCGACAAAAGTCTGTGTGTTCTTCGCAGCAGCAGCAGCGGTGACAAGGTAGGATCATCAAGGTAAGAAAAATACACAGTACTGACTGTATCGTAAACATAGAATATGTGCTAATGATAGCTCAAAGGTCATCAGGGGAACCTGATACAGAGACAAGGCTGCTGTCCCCTAAATGGGCCAATTTTTGGGTGCTATTGATTTACTTTCCATGTCCTAGTCCCCTCGTATGCCAATGGACTGCAGTGAGACAACATTGATTGTTTCTTTTATTCTATTGACACAGTCTGCAAGGCGCCAGCTGTGGTACACAGTGACTCATCAACTCTGCAATGTTCTACAAAATATGAGTATTATGCACTAACAAGGTGTACTGTATGATGTGTTTGCAGGTTAAAAATGGTACTCTCTCTCAGTGATTCACTAACCTGGCAGAGGCCAGATTGATATGTGTAGCTCTAAATTGAGTTCTACACGTTATCAATCTGGAAAGACTCCCGTGCAAACTGTCCGTGACAAGGAGGTCCAATCAATACAATACTACAAAGCTGATTGGGCCCCAGTTAGTACACGCCTTCCTAAATGCGGTTTTAGCCAATCATAGCAGCAAGTCATGTGACGTATCACCCCCATCCAGTCGGGAGGGAAAGCACAAACAAAGCGCTTACCCTTGCTCTTTTTTTAAACGAGAAATGGTCGGTATTTCAGCTAAAATAGAGTCAATTGTGGCATCGACGAAGTCCTCCGAGGTAGCCATGTTTGTGTTTGCCGGGGCTGACTGACCTACATATCCCGCCCCAAGCTCCACAGCAGCATGTCATTGGTCCAAACCACTGGTTGTGACGAGACGCACCCATCAGTTGGAGTGTTTCAAGATGGATTTGTTGTGAGACTGAAAATTCAGATCTCGTGACAATTCATCTTGCAGTGCAAGGTTAGTGATTCACAGCCTCTGGTTTACAATTTAGAACCCAAAAGAGGCTCCCCAAAGATTCACAGTCTGGTCTTGTTTTAATGTTTATTGTATCAATTATTATTCTACACTTATCATAGGCAAAGATTCTTCAGTCTTCATCTGTACCCTGTAGTTGAAGTGTAGGATGTTTTGTTCTTTAACCCAAGAACTTCGTCAGCACTGAGCAGAATTGACACACTCGTCGGTCTTTTATGGAGGACCCACCTCTAAGTCCCACCCAGTGGTTTCGCTACGGATAATTTTTCTCAGTCATTTTGAAGGACAGGGTTGTGAAAACTCTGTCATGAGCTATTTTTATCCTTCATTAATTAATCTCTCATTACTGTACCTATTAATATTATGTATGTATAAACACAGATGAACAGATTTACAGGATAAATGGATGTAAATCTAAATATAATTTGTGACCAGAATCATGGAACATGACTTCGGAAACTACATTGTGTTAAAACTTGTGTGTAAAACTCTCAAAAGATGACGATGGCTTGAATTTCAATCCTTCAAAATGAAGGACAGCCATGTTCTGTCAGAACTCAAAATATTCTGTCAATGACAGAGAATTCTCAGTTAATGTAACCTCTGGATATAATGATTCTTTACGTTGTTTTCACACATGTTGAAGCGGTTTATGGTTCGACCCAAGATCGCTCTAGTTTCAGCTGCTTTGACTTCAGCTTTAGTTCAGTCGTGTTCACATAAAGCTGCACCATCGCCACATGACCAAAATCAACTGTTTTAGTCACGAACTGATGACAACGGACATGAAGCGATCACTGCTCTCTCTTGTGGCTAAATACAGTGAGGCTGATGCCACTGACAGAGGAGAAATGTGCTTAAAACAGGGAGGGACAGAGAGAGAGAGAGAGAGAGAGAGAGCGAGAGAGATGTACCTCGATAAAGTTGATCCAATTTTGTATCATCATTGGTATGCTCCAAACGTCTCGTTCTGCAGTGCAGGTGAGGTATCATAGAATAATACATAGAAGCTCTTTCGCCACTCAAAAAGCAGAGTGAAATTGAAACTATCCGAGGTCGGCCGCCTTCACACCTGAGACCGCTCCAAGACCCGCTCCGAATGCTTCAGACCGGCCTAAAGTCACGCAGACCTGAAACTATTTTTATACTTTTGTACCTAGAGAAGGTACTCAAAGCGCTAGGCAAGGTGGGTGAAGGGACGATCTGATATCACCTAGTAATTAAGAGTCCAGGACCAATTTTACAACCAGCCAATCAGGGCTCAGTTTTGCGAGATAAGGGGAGGGACAGTCTGCTTGTAAAACTTGACATGTTGTGACAAAAATTAAGTTTAGCAACAGGGAACGGTCTGCTGTAATTTTGGATAGATCTATGAGTTGGTTTGTCTGAAAATATATCTAAACCTAACCCTAAACCTAGCCCTAACCCTAACCTTAAAGATTTCCCTGTTCCTAAACTTAATTTTTGTCCCGAGCCGACTATCTAGCACAACTGAGCCCTGATTGGCTGTAACATTGGTCCTGGGCAAACAACATGACATTGGCCCTGGACTCTTAATTACTTGGTGATATCAGGAACATT
>OMNZ01108319.1:12655-25637 GCA_900303255.1 Lesueurigobius sanzi
TAAAAATGAAAGGCCCTTTTTTGTTAGTGGTTCTTAACAAAAAAGTTCTAGATCAGTGGTTCCCAAATTGGGGGTCTGGACCCCTCGGGGGTCGCAGGACATTGAGATGGGGGTTGCAAAATGATTACAAGACAATATTTTTTAAATGAACTCATTACAAAACTAACTAGTTACAGAAATATATTACTCTTTTCAGTAACTGAGGAATATAATATACTACTTAAACAAAATACAGTAATATATTGGCCATTACAATTGAAGTAACTCATATTACAAGTGCAACTCCCCCCAAATAAGATGCAGCACCAAATCAACTTGGATACTGGTGTAGAAAGAGGCTTTTGTAGCCAACGTCGTCAAAACAAAACACAAAAGAATGTGGACGATTGAGGAAAAGGAAATCTTTGACTGCACTTTAGCTCGGTGCAATTATTCTCACTATTTTCAGTTTATATTTTGCTAAAAGTAACTCAAATGTAACTGAGTGTGTGTGTGTGTGTGTGTGTGAGTAGTGTAACTCATTACATTTTTGCAGCAGTAATATGTAATACAAACATATAACATTTTTAAAGCTGTAACTAGTAATATAGAATATATTCCAATTTTTAAGTAACTTGCCCAACACTGTTCATAACATTGAGTTTGGTGCATTTTTGATTGAAAACAGTATGCTTTAGTTAAATTAAGCCACATATCAAATTATAGTATCAAAACAAACATTAATCAACCCAATTTTGAAATGTTGTGCAACTGATATTATTATAATTGCTTATTATATTATACAATTGGGGTGTTGGCCTGGTGATTTTGGATGTCGTGGCCCAAGAAGGTTAGGAAGGAACCACTGCTCTAGATCATAAGAAATTATCCCAAAGGAGGTGGATCTAAGCAGATGTTTTGCACTTGAAAAACAAAAGTGTGTGTGTTCTTCTCAGCAGAGGCAGTGGTGGTGGTGACAAGGGCCAATGACATGAGCGCTTGCTTTGGAGTAGACGTCCAGATTAGAGCAGAGCCAATAGGAGACAGTGTTACATGCGGTGACCCAAACAAGGATTACAGATAATCTGGGGCAGTATGAGGGCATGTGCAACCCTTTTTCCTCTAAATCATTGTATTCTCCCTTTTTACAGCAATATCATGACAACACAACTTGATCAGAAATACTTTTTAAATATGGTTGAATAAAAAGATAATTTTAAAAACATTGTTGCTGTGAAATGTGTGAATTATTCTTTATTTTATTACTCCGTGTCCAATTGCAAATAGTGCAGCAAATGCATTTTTCCACATGAGTGAGGATGCTGATGCTTTGGGCATTCACAGTGTTATGTAATACCAGTGTGATACTAGCTCTAGTCTATATCATAAACTTAATCCTTGTGGGGGGAAGGGCATCATGTTCAAAGAACACTCAAGTACAGTGGTTCTCAAATAATGTGTAGCACTTTATTACTTTCATGAGAGATCATTTCAACTATGCTTTAGTATGTTTTCGCCGCTTTACACATGGTTTACATACAGCTTATGCATCATTTTTAGACCTGGTTCAGTCCTTATTTGAAACACATATGACATATTTTATAAGAACCCCTGGTCTAGTGACTTTCAGAAATCCCCACATGGGTAGTGCTTATGACTTTTAGTATTTGTGTAGCTTTTCAACGTACATTATACTTTTTTGTGTTTTTATTTCTTATTTCTTTAACATGAGTTATATTATTTTGAATGATCAATACAACTACTTTTATGTGACAAAAGCTTCATGGAAAGTTATCAACGATTTGTTATTATTTCTGTTTTTGTGTTTAAAATTGTCTTTCTTTTGCAGTTGTACACTAAAAATGGCAAAGAGTCCTTGATAATGCAAGTCAGTCATAACGCTGACCAAAAAAAAGCTGACAATATGTTTTATTACCAAGATATGACCATAGATATGTTATTTTTTGTGCTCAAAGCAAAAGTTTTATTTGTTCTTTATATTGTATTTTCCTTGTTCTGAGGTTTCCTGATTAAATTAAATCAAATTAATGAATTAGTTCAGACTGAAAACAAAACTGCTGCAGTCTTAAATAGATCTTCATTTGTATGAAGTATTGAAACAGAGAGGTCAATATTTTCAGACTATAATAATAACAGTTATTTGAATACATTATTTTTTGTTGGATGATTGTAACCAACCAAATGACTAGCAATGTCGAAACCCAAATGTACAATATACCACTAAACGTACAGGTGCACACTCAGAAGACAGTTCTCAAAGAGCTCTCCATGGTGCTGAAAGCTTCTCTGACATATTGGTGCCCTTTATATATCACCATTTTACAAAGCATTTACACCATAGTTTCATTCAGTCATTTTAAACTTAATTTTTCAAATGCTAGAATTAATTGTTTCTTTACTACCAGCTCGTCCCTTCCTCCTGACTCATGGTGCAGCTGACACAGGAAACCTTTCGACTCTGGAGACCAAAAAATATCCTCTCTTAGTGAGAGATAATTAAACTCTTGGGATGAAGAAACACAATCAGAACCACAGATGGGGCACACTTCTATGTATTTACTATAGTCACACACACCTGCCATTGTGCCTCAATTTTAGGCATGCAGCGCAGGTAACACAGTGCATAAAGGGAGACACTGCGTGGTATGTTGGTCAGAACTATTACAAAGAGACTCAAACAATACCGGTTCCGAGACATTGATATGAATACTGCTTAGCAAGTGTTAGTTTGATCAGAAATGCACTGATGCAGCTTTTTTCTTCTTTTTTTTATTTTTTTTACCAATAAATTATTGAAGAACACTATCCACAAGGTCAGTATTGATATCAGGACAAAAACTGGATCAGTGTATCCCACGATCTTTAATGTATTTACACATTGAGAGTGCCTGAGGCCTACCTGTTAAGACAGGGATTAGTGCAGTGGCCATGTGGCAGACAAGTTTCTCAGGTGTTAATAAACAAGTGTAAGAAATGGACTTGCTGCACCAGATAAGTTCTAAATGAGCGCATAGAGTGAAGAAAACTTGAAGAGTTATTGCTGCATCATCAATAAAAAACAGGCTTCACTGTGATAACACAACATAGTGCAGTGCAGGGGAAGATGAACACTGGCATTAAGCCACAGTCTGACCTTGTCAGTGCAGGAAATACTGCTGAATCACTCAGACATTGACACAGACATTGTAAAACAGTCCCAGCTGTGCTCACTTTAGGGAATCTACAGCAATGAACATGCCTGTTTTTGTGTGTGCATAAGCTTAACCTTAAAGTACTGGCAGACAGATGGATGAGGCTCAGAGCTCAGGTTGACAACTGTCTACAAGGTCATAGGCTACAGTAAACTGATCACTTTTGTTCCTGTTGATGTATGTGTAGCCCATTCCATCAAAAGTAGACAAAATCAGGAAACTGCAGGTGTAAGGAGGGTAAGGGTCAGCAGGCATACCAAAATAAAATAATCTCTCTCGTATAGGGTATACCTGAGTCTGAGGTGTTGTTGTTGTTGTTGTTGTTGATAAAATGTCAAATATTTTATCATCTATTTAGCACGTAGCTAATGCTATGTTCTTAATAGCTATTTGATGGTTAAACATTGGCTGCTGAATGAAAGCTTCCTGTCGCTTGCTGCAGTAGAGGGATGAGCGAAGTATGGATCTATTATGAGAGAAGCTACTTACTTCCCGACGAAGTTCTCCAGAACCGAGCTCTTCCCCGCGCTCTGTCCACCGACCACAGCGATCTGTGGTAGATCCAGACTCGCGTTTTGACCAATGGACGAAAAGGCATCTTGCAGGCGATTCACCAGAGGAATCAGATCCTCCATTCCCCGATTCCCCATCTTCGATTATAGCTAAGCTATCTGTATTTACTTGTAAAATCAGACTGAGATATTCATGTAGTCCTCGTGATGTCTCAACACGCGTAGTCAGTGCCTGTAGCAGAGGTTCAGTTTGTGACTGTGCTCTCCATCTAGTAGTGCCTCTCCTCGGCCAGGCACCACAGTCACTGCAGGGAGGACGAGGTGGCGGTCCCTGCAGTTGCCTCAAAACACCACGCGGTGGCGAGAAAGGCGCAGGGGGAAAATATGCATTTCATTGAAGATTTCTGAAACTGTTTTTATTCGTGTTAACCTAAGTCCATATTTGAATACTAATGATATTATGTTATTAAACTTGTACCAGATCACCGGTCCCTTCTGCATTAAACCAGCCCATGGATCCACTTCCAGACGTGGTGAGTTTACGGCATAGCTAAACATTATTTTATTTATGGACGCTAGAGGGCACCAAGCGCCAAGTGCCGTCGAGAACAAGCGTCTTGTTGGATTTCTGCTGAGTTGCATTGCTTCTTCCATGGACTGCACTTGGTTCAGGCTAGATAAGCTGTAGTTACCGTGTAATGGAGATGTAACGATGTGTCTTTAATCAGAACTGTCCATTCAAGCGGTAAGTCTTGTACTTGTTTTGTTGTATATAACTACGGTAAGTACAAAGTAGTGAGCACCGAGCCGAGCTAGCTGGCCTAGCTTACACCGGCTGAATGCTGCTGCGAATGTTACGTTAGCTAGCTAACATTTGTTAGCTAAAAAGCTACACAAAGCTGCATTTATTTTGTCGTACGTGTGACTTGGCAATTTTCTTTCATTATGTGCAATACGTGATCGCTCGATATATAATTTTGGTAACACGTGTTATAATAAAATGAAACTGAAATTTAGTCAGAGTTAGAAATGCTTATTGCTTTGAATGCGACCTGTTGTTAGCAGGTGCAGAGCGCAGTTGTACGTTCTCAATGGCATTAACCCATTGTTGTTGTTTTCCTTCTAGGTATCTTCATAAATATATATATATGGTCCAGATCTGATCCAAATTCCACTTTGCTCCCGAACGAAGGCAAGCGTGATGTTTAATCCGCACATTCATCACCATCAACAGCAGCAGCAGCATCAGCAGCGACAACAGTTTCACCAGCATTTGCGACAAATACAACAGCTATTCCAGCAGCAAGTGCAGCCTCCTCCACCTCCTCCACCTCAACCCCCTGCTCATCATGTCCACCATCATCCCCATCAGGCACCGCGGTAAGAGCAGCAGTGAGCAGTACGCTCCGGGGATTAGGGTAGAAAAAAGATTTGTGTCAATCAAATTGTCTGTAATGAGAAGTGTTAAGTTCTGTGGATAACTACTTGGTAAGATTCTTGAGTGTGTGAAATGATCATATCCAATGCAACAACACTTTTTCCGTAAATTCAGATTTGAATTTATGTATCCGGGGTTTATCTGTGAAGGTTCTCAGTCGTACAGGTGTTGTCCATCGTAGGCAAAGATTCTTCAGTCTTCATCTGTACTCTGTAGTTGAATAGTAGGACGTTTCGATCTTAGTCCAAAGGACGTCATCAGCTTAATAAAGACTTGAGCATGCATGTGGGTCTCTTAAGAGTAAACCAGAAGGAGGAGTTAACATCTAAGTCCCTCCTCTCTTGGTACTAAAGGTAGGAAAACATCTAAGCATGAATAGGCTAAGATGTTTTCCTACCTTTAGTCCTACTCTTCAACTTCAGAGTACAGATGAAGACTGAAGAATCTTTGCCTTCTTGTTATGTGGAAGTTTTAAAGCAAATATAAATAACTTAATACAAAAGTCTTATGCGTAAATAGACCTGGACCTGTATTCGATGTATTTACATAATCTAAATATGCACACTTACAGGCCAATCATTTTACTCACAGACACGGCACAAAGCTTTTTGCAGAAATAATGGCTTTATAATTGAGATAGTTGCTGTTTTTTGCACACCAGCTACTGGCTCTGTTACAGTATTAATTTGCAGTTAAGTTTCATGGTCATCCAGTGTGAAATATTATGCCAGTTACAGTCAAACTTGGTCAGCCTGAATAATATTAGATTTATTTTTACTACTTCTCCACAAAAATGCTCAATTAATATAACATTAGTATCATTTACATATGTTATTGGCAAGTTACATAATGGTAAATGGTTGCTATTTATATAGCAACGGACCCCATTGTACCCCTTGTATTACATACCTATGTTTTCTGCCCAGAGGTATGCCAGTGCCTCCCCAGTCGGCCCCTGGGCCCAGGATGGTCAACATGTGCCAGACTACTCAGACTACAATCATCGGTCCCAATCCCATGCTTCAAGGGGCCATGATGATGCAACAGATGCAAGGTGCATTTGTATTCATGTAAAAAAAGCTTTCTTTTAAAATAACACATTTGTGTTTTTACACATATGTTGCCTCTATCGTTAAGGTAATATGAGAGGATTTAACATGGGTGGACAACAGTTTCGTCAATTCTTTGCTGGAACACGTTCTTCTCTGCTTGGGCCCGTACCCATGGGAGTATCCATCAAGTCCCCCATGATGGGATTCCCACCTGCCAGGCCAGTTTATCCTCCTCATGTCCGCTACTACAATAATACCAGTGGTCCCGGATCTTCCTCTGCCAGCACAAGTACCGTGGTAATTCTACCATTGTTTTCTAACTTATAACTAAAAATATAATTGGCAAAAGCTATGGATGTTTATGGATAACTTGTTACCTATTAGTACATACATAACACGTCAAGAGCCCTTTACCTGGTTTACTCCAAGGAAGGGGATTATAGTGGCTTTGTCGAGTCCTACCTAGTCTTGAGATTTGGGGGAAATTCTGTTGATTTCCTTCATAAACACAAGTGCATTCCACATGTGCTATAAACACAAAGTAAATGAAGAAATGAGCTGAGCACTTTGTAGTCACGACAAGTATTACTGCTCAAGTTATTAATATCTGTCCCCAATCTAACGTGCGCAAAAGCTACACATAGAAAGTGATGCACAAGCACACTGCATCACTCCTTGGAGAGAGGTAGTGTGTGCAAGTCCATCTGCTGGTCTGATGGCAGATGGACTCGCTGTCAGACCACTGTTAACTTTAGACAAACTCTGAGATCTCCAGGAGTGAAATGTGAAAAGAATTGTGCTGGAACAATACCCAGGTGCTCTTTAAAATGAGCGGGAGGGTAATTGTACACTAATAACCATTCAGGTGCTGTGAAATTAACCAATTATTGACCACCAAGGGCTCCAACTGATCATGCATCCCATTCTCTACCATTTTATTAGATTATTGTTATTTACCCCTGTGTGTAGGATGCTGCTGCTTCTCGTCAGTCAGAGAGAAAGCGAGATATTGAGCAGATTACACTCGACACCAGCGAAAACCAGTCGGGGCCTAGCACTTCTACTGAAGCCAGAGAAGCTGGTAAAACCCATTGTTCCCATTATTTAAAAGTTGAATTTATAAACTTGTAATTTACTGTGTATGTTTCTTAGACAATATTGTAAAACCTAATGATGGGAATGGATGCATTACAATATCCGAAGAGCACCAAGGAGAACCAGAAATGAAAAAGCAAAAGACACATGGGTTGGTACACTTAACGACTTTTCAGTTTTTAGAGAGATTATCATCTTGTGTATCAGTTGTTTATCTGTTTAATGTGGTGCTATTGTTATACACAGACTTTCCCCTCTCACTTCTTATTGGTCAGTTGAACATCTGTTGGCTTTGCTGGCAGATTTCACTCATTACAGCAATGTGTGGACTTTCAGATGCAGCAGATGGCTTTAATTGCCTCTTAAAGGCAATGTAAAGCTGCTGAGTGTACATGAATTGGGATAAACTGGGAATTGTGATCCAGGCAGCCAAGAAAATCATGATATACATTGTTTTGCATATCGCCCGCCCCTTGGAAGCATTGCACCGTTATCTCTGAAGCACAGAGGCCTGGCCTCGCTTGTTCTTCACAAAGAACAATCCTACTATGTTTAATCAGCATCAACCAACACAATCAATGCCTAAAATAGCCTTTGATTTCCTTATGATCTCAGCTTATAATCTCAATTATTGTCATGGAGCTTTTTTATCATGTTAACTACTAACGTAGTAAAATTTAACATTTTTGTGTGTTAAATGGTACTAAAGTGTTAAGTACTTTGTTATATGATGTATAGGTCTTACTGGTCTATATTCATAAGACGGATTAGTATAGAGTTGGGGAACAGCCACCGTTGCCATGGAAATCCGCCATGTTAGCAGCTACTAGCAAACGTTATTCATAGACTAACATTGGCTAGAAACATTATATAAGTGTAGAAAGCAGCCGAGGAACAGCTCCGTGAGCTGCTGAGTCACTGCTGGTAAATACATCTAACTCCCTGTAGTGTCAGAATGCTTTTATATGAACGAGTGCTCCAGTATTTTACCTTTTAAAACCTCCATTGGTTTATTACGGAAAAATCCTGCTGCTAATCCCATAATGCTTCGTGATTTTATGACATCAAATTTCCAAACTCTATTAGCTCTATTTTTATTTTGAAAAATGAACATTGAATCAGAAAAATCAGACTGATCATAGGGACACCTAATACACTTTGAGACACCGTAGCTTTGATCTTTCTTAAAATGTTGTTTTAATTACCGATGTTGAGCATCTTTGAGTGTCCAAAAGCATTGATGACAGTTTAATTTATTATTGTATTTTCACAAGGGAAATAATCTGCTAAATTTTAAAACTATTGTTTCAGGTTGGAGGAGACCGTCGAGCAGCCTGTTGTCTGTGAACCACTGACTGATTCTGTAATTCTCTCTTCAGACAGTGACGGTCAGCCTGAAGGTATTCTACTCTTGAATTGAATACAGATGTGTGAAGTCATGTTTGAATTTAAGTTGCTCAGAAACCAGTTATTGAGACATTTCCACTGATTGTGATTTTGCTTTTAGAGAGTGGTTCTGTAGTGGGCTCGGAGGTTCTTGAATCAGAGAATGAAGCCACAGAGGTGAGTTATTTTAATGCGTTATATGTACACTAGCTAGCATAAGTGTGTTCCTTTGCTAAACCATATACTGTTTCTGAAGGTGCAAGGCTCTTCATGTCCAAAGGAGGACCAGCGTGTTGATGCGCCATCTGTGGAAGTGCCACAGGATGAAGATTGTCTATTGCTTGAAGAAAATCAGGATGAGGAGGATGTGGAAGAGGGTACCAATAAGTTTTACTGCTATCTCTGCAGCATCACATGCGTTAACCAACAAGTAAGTTTATTACAGGTGTCTGTTCATAGGGGTGGTACTGTACGGGCCGGTTTGGGGATATTTTCCATTATCCAAAACTAATAGTTTTGGGTTGGACGCCTGCTGTGAGACTTTACTTTTCATTAGTTGTATGGAATGCATTGCACAAAAAGTTGTTAATACAGTTGTGGCCAAAAGTTTCCATACCCTTTTAATCTTTTGGCCATTCTTATAGAATATGAATGATAACACAATTTTTTTTTTCCTACTTGCAAAACAAGGCAGTCCCGACACAGTGCGCAAAATAGAGGCAGGGAATATGCAAATTCATGAGCTGGTTTCCTCGTGTCATCGGAGCCCGCATCCCACTCATTCCCCATCAGGCACTGAACATGTGTACAGAAATCCCAAACACACAATCCATTAATATACAAGTCGTTTGTGAAGCAACAGGAATAATCACAAATGTATTCGCCAAATATCCTGGACCTGTGCATGACTCCTTCATTTTAAGGAGCAGTGCTGTTTTTTCCAACTTGAGAGATGTCGTACGGGACTGGATGGTTTTTGGGTAAATTCTAAAAAGCATTCTGTCGGTCTATACAGTAGGCTATTGTTCATTTCTATACAGGTGATGGCACCTACCCTTTACATCCTTTCCTCCTCACCCCTGTTTTAAATCTTTACGTCTTAGTAAATCGGGTATCTCGGGATCATGTTCACAATTGATGGACGGATGGAGTGTGAGATTGAGCGCGAGACAGATCGGTGCAGCGTCTGCAGTGATGCGGTCGTTGTATCGGACTGTTGTGGTGAAGGAGGAGTTGAGTCGAAAGACAAAACTCTCGATTTACTGTTCGATCTATGTTCCTACTCTCACCTATGGTCATTAGATTTTGGTCATGACCGAAAGGACAAGACCGTGGATACAAGTGGTCGAAATGAGTTTCCTCTGCAGGGTGTCTGGGCGCACCCTTAGAGATAGGGTGAGGGGCTCAATCACCCGGGAGGAGCTCGGAACAGAGCCGCTACTCCTCCACATCGAAAGGAGCCAGCTGAGGTGGCTCGGGCATCTGTTTCAAAAGCCTCCTTGTCGCCTCCCTCGAGAGGTGTTCCAGGCACGTCCCACTGGGAGGAGGCCCCGGGGAAGACCCTGGACACGCTGGAAAGACGATGTCTTTAAGCTGGGAATGCCTTGGGATCCCCCAGGAAGAGCTGGAGGAGATGTGTGTGGATCAGGAAGTCTGGGCATCTCTGCTCAGACTGTTGCCTCTGCAACCCGACCCCGGATAAAGCGGAAGAAAATGGATGGATAAATCAGGCCCTTATTGTCAAAGAACAGAATTTACTCTTTTGAAATCATAATGAAACAAACTACTCAAATGTCCCTGATCTAACGTTTACATGACCTTCAACAACTGCCAGGAAAACTGATCAGGAGCAAAGAAAAAAAACTCACTTCACCTGAAATACAGGAAAATTGATGTTTGTTTCAAGATGTACATGTAAACTTTTGATCAGGGACATTTGGCTAGTTTCTACTTGAAAAGCATAAACAAACAGGTTTTTTGACAATGAATTGCTTCACGCAACCACTAACCATGAGTGACATAAAGGTTTTGTGTTATCATTTATATTCTATGTCAAGGTATGTAGACGTTTGGCCACAACTGCATCTGGAGCTATGGTGAAATAATGAAAACACTTGATGATAAACAGAAGGGAGGTTGTTTCTCATGCAGCCCCTATTCAAGTGTAAAGCTTGACGCACACTAGAGGATTTTTAGCCAGATTTTTAGTCTTAGGAGGCGTGGCTCACTAAAAACTTTCTCTCATGGCATGATCTGTGATGGGACTCCTCATGTGTGTGAATGTGTGTCCTCATGTCTGTCCTTAAATGTGTGTTGTCTTTGCACAGATCTTTAGTCTCAAAAGATTAAAAATCCTCTAGTGTGTCGGTACCTTACCTTCATAAATATTAAGCTTTTGTGCTCCTTGTTCCAAGATGATGATCATTCTTTGTTTTTTTTGTTGCACCCAAGAACTTCAGAAGTCACATGAACAGCATTTCTCACCAGCAAAGGATGATGGAAATACAACACATGAGCAATGCTTGCCTCGTAACACTGCTCCCACGATTACACGACTCTCTGCAGGGACCCAACAAGGACAGGTTAATGTGGAGAAAGAATCATTGGTTTGCATTGTTTTTTCTGTGAAGAGCAAAAGAACAAAATGTGTTTTATTTCTTTTATAATAGTGATAAAAAGAAGGAGTTGAAACGCTGGTGTGCAACCTGCCGCACGCACTTCACGCGCAGCCGTTTAAATCACCGTCAGACAAAGGAGCACAAAGTAAAGTCTCATCCAATAGTTATAGTTTACCCGATTGATTGAGTTTATTTAACTCTGCCTCTCATCTGCTCTTGGTTACAGCTCGCGAGGAAAATGGCGATATCCTCCTGTACAGTTTGCAAAAAACATTTCAGGTCTTCTCAGATTTTTGTACAGCACTTGCAAACCGTCGAGCACAGGAAAAAAGTGGAAATGGTAAAATATTGGCTCTAAAGGTCTAATATGCTCTAATATGTTTTCTCTGACCTGTATTTTTCCCATTTCTCCGCGTCCAGGATAATCAAGACTGCGAAGAACTGTCCAAAATCCCAGACGGGTGTTTGGTGGAAGAGGAGAGTGGCATGTCGGACGATGATGAAACTCTAAGCAACGCAGAAGATCCAGAAGCCTCGAATGAACAGGTGCTTGTTTACAGAGAAGGAAGAAGTACTTAGTATTCTTACTTAAGTAAAGGTGCAGATACAGGACCAAAATGTACTGAAGTCAAAGTATCAGGCCCACTGTAAAATGTACTTTATGAGTAAAAAGTGAAAGTATTTTGATAGAGTTAAATGTGCAGGGTTTTTTCAATCTTTGAATCAAAACAGGACTAAACCAGGTTTGAACTAGGATTAAACCAGGACTAAAGCACAACTAAACCAGGATTCAACCAGGACTAAACCAGGTCTAAACTATGATTCAACCAGGTCTAAATCACAACTAAACCAGGTGTACACCAGATCTAAACCTCGTTTCATCACTAAACCAGGACTAAACCATGTCTAAACCAGGACTAAACCACAACTAAACCAGGTCTAAACCAGTTCATCATAGAGAGGTCACTTAAAATAAAATACCTTTTACTTTTAACCCAATTGAAAAATGTAATGAATTAGAAAGTACAGATACAGGCTCTGAAATGCAGTGAATTAAATGTAAAGTATTCATCATAAAATTGACTTAAGTAAAGTAAAAGTACCTTATTTGTACTTTTTACTTTGTTACTTTCCACCACTGCCTGCTTGTTTTTGACTCGGTTGTTGAATATTACCATGTAACATACCCACTGTACAAACCTTTTAGGATGTTGGGGCAGAGGCTCGAGAAGTGACTTTGGAGGATATGAATGACAGTGTGGAGTATGATCCTGAAGTGGTTTATGGTAAGTGAAGTTATAATGTATATCGCTGTTGTTGATTCACAGTGTTATGGTGTGTCACACTTTTTTATATATGTTAACACAGGGTCCAGTTTACTTGTTCCAGTAGCAGGCTTTATCTGCAGACTCTGCAAAAAATTTTATCATTTTGAGTCACCAGATCTCCACTCTCACTGCAAATCATCAGATCACTATGAGAATCTCAAGGTTGGTTATATTTGTCTCAATAATGCATTATTTCAGTTGTTGTTTTCATTTTGCACTAAATTCTCTTTTTCTGTTTTTAGAAGTACAAAACTGACCAAAAATGTGAAGCTAGCAGTGAATGCGTTGCTGAGAGCGAACCGAACACAGACCTCTCAACTCCTGCCACAGAATTAAGCTCCAAGCAGCCATTAATTTTGCTC
>OMNZ01108320.1:13803-29233 GCA_900303255.1 Lesueurigobius sanzi
CTACAGATAGACTATCATAAAACAAACATGATTGTATGAATAAAAATAAAACCGTTCAAAACTAATGCCTAATTCACAAAAAAAAAAAAAAAAAAATACATTCTGCAATATGCTTTCAAAGCATTAGATCTTCTCAATAAGGAAAATGTTTTCTTTTTAAATGTCAAGATTAAGTTATTGTCAATGATGAGTAAAGTTGTAAGTTTGTTAGGCCAGCAATATTGCACTATTATCTACTCTGTGTAATATTGTTGAATAGATCACTGGCCTCTGTGTCCTTCTCAAAACAAACTAAATTTGGGATGAATAATCTGCAACTTTCAGCACGGAAGACTCCAAGAACAATGGAGCCAGTCTACCAATAAAGTGCACAAATACCATACCATTACTAAAAATGTGGTTAGTTTATGGGAAATATAGCAACTTTATTATATAAATACATTTATGTACACATTTGTATCAGGTTATGCAACAACAAGTTACTACAACCTGGTTTATGAAGACAGACATTGATAGCATAGAAATATATTGTATCCATTGTTAGAAAGGCAACTCAATACAGAGGCCCAGGAGAAAAGTCACACATGTTGTCTTCTGCAAATTGTTTGTTTTAGTTTTACTTTGTGTATTGTGTGTTGCACATTTGCATTTGTTTGCTACTTCCTTTGCAGCCGCTGTATATAAAAGACAGTGTTGCATTCACTGCACTTGGCTTGTGTTGTTGCTTTGGTGAGGAGATGTCGGTTCGGCTTCATGCGGACTTTATTCGACAGAATAGGCTCATGGAGGTGACCATAGCTCCCAGCTGTTGGAAACAGAAATCCATAGTTACTGATCCCTCTGCGGACTGTTGTTACACAAACACATTGCACAGAAATGGCCCATATTATCTCAGCAGTATGAGACAAATTCTCACAAAAATAATATTTCCTGGATCCTATTGGTTGTTTTCACATTCTAGAATTCTATTTCAGTTGGGGGTCAGGTGCCAATATACTGTAACTCTATCATAGAGAGAAAAACAGTTTTTGAAGAAATTTCCAAAAAGAAATTGTCCAAATGTTTTCCCTGATCATTATTTGATAGTGATGTGATTCACAAACCGGCCACATTATTCTTATGGCTGAAAGTCCTTTCTACTGGCCAACATCACACACATGTTTTTGAATATTGTCTCCACTTTTGGACACCTTTATGAGGAAATAATTAGACCTTAGTTCATATGTGCTGACAGAGAAGACATAGAACTTTGTGACAGTTTTTGTTTCATGTGGATTGGTCCAGGAATTACAGAGGAATTAGCAAAAAACTAAGACTAGAAATCTGCATTTTGACAGTTACCCGCACAGAGTTTTCAGTTGAATCCCAGCTCTTTACAATATTGTGATGTCACGTGAAAACAACCAATACTCTCAGAAATGAGGGAAATTTTAATTTAAAAAATCCACAAATCACTGTAACAAAAGTAGTTGAAGAGTTTCTGAATAAAAGACTTGGTGAAAATATACTGTATATGCCAGAACTAGGTTCAGAAAAACAAAAGATCTCAAACCAGTTTAAAAGGTCTTACCTCCAGAGCCGCTATGCCCAGAGCCACTCCGATAATTATGGCAGTGTTGTCTTGTATTAACCCTTTGATCCTTTTGAAACAGCCAGGGGTCATCTGAAAGACAAATGAAACAAACTTACAAACACAATGCATGTTATTCATCTCTGGTCACTAAGTCGTATTGATCAGTTTTAATTACATGCACACAAACAACCACGTTCATTGTAAACCATGTTCATTGTGTATTAAACTTGTATTCAGAGCAATTTGCTAAAATGATCATTACGAGGAAGTCTATTATGTTATTGAAATGATGTACAGAAGAAAGGGGTGGGATTATATAAGTGTTTACTTACCCCTACTCCTTTTCAGACTTTTCATTTTCTTTTATTAATTTGTCTTTATTTTATTTGTTCTATTGTAAAATTCATTCATTCATTCAACTTAAAATTAAGTAGTAGTTTGTTAGTACATACTGGGGCAATGCTGGTAGAGTTATTACCACATGGGGCACCACCTCCCTGGCAGCACACTGGTGGATATCCATTGGTCAGGTGGTATGATGAGTTGGTGAAGTCTGTGTAGTTGTTGAATCCACAACACTTTAACTAAAAGACAAATATAAATAATCTAAATATGTCACAATATACTGTAGTTGGAAAAATGTTTGCAAATGGTTTCAAGCAGAGAGAGGCCTAACCGTGCTCATGGTGGTGTCCCACAATCCTGTAATGTCCTTGTTGTTCCCATAGTCTGCTTTGATATTTTGAACAGCTACAATTCCAAACTTCAGAAACAGACTATCCACCTGGAGAGAGGGGGTTTGTGGATTGCATGCTTATTAAAAGACAGAGGACATTATGGCTTACCAATGGTCTGAGCACCAACAGCACAATGGCTCCTGCAACTTCAGCCAAGAAGATCAACATCACTATAATGAAGAACTGGAAAGACAAATGCAGTACTGTATACATTTTGATATTTAGCCTCAATCCATGCATTATTCTACATTGCCGGACCAAAAACAAAGTCACCACCACACATGGGCACACAGTGTTGCTGAACCTAGACCTGATCTATTTGCTTAGTTAAATCAGGTGGTGACTCTTTCTGGTCGGGCAGTGTATTAGTCCGTAGTATCCATACCAGCAGCAGCATACACTTGCTCTCCCGCATGGCCCCGCAGCAGCCCAGGAAGCCGATGATGACGAGCAGGCCTCCCAGGGCTATGAGCAGGTAGCCCACGTTCAGCACCTGGGCCAGCTGTGATGGGGCGTTCGGGATCTTTGCCAGGAAGGTAAAGATTGAACCACTGTCCACTTTCACCCAGATGCCCACAGCCAGGATCCCTGCTCCGGCCAGCTGAGGGCACAGCCAAGGTTAAGTACCCGTACTGGATGGTCAAGGCAGGTTACAGCATGGTTCAGTAGCACATGCTGCCGTAGAAGAACTGTCCAAGGAAACGGGGCTAGATTCCCATCCTCATTTACCACATTAAAGGCACTATACCTGATTCCTTCCTATTAGTGGAATGAAGTTTGTTTTGTCCGCCTTTAGTATATAGTAAAGTCAGACATTTTGTGGGGAAAAAAATACTTGCCACATCTTGTTATTTCTGTGACAGTGACTCTGAAAAGTGACCCCACAAGTTGTGAAATGTCAGAAATGTCTTAGGAAGAATGAATTGGGACCACAGCTATCAATTCAATTTACTCACTCCCTTTTCCATTGTTTGTAATATAAAAATAGGTACAGAGTCTTTAAGAAAAATGTTATTCTTAATCACATTGGAAAACTTAATCTGAAATTGTATCTAAAATGCAGAGAGCAAAAGTTTAACAAACTCTTTCAATTGGACATGAATTGAGAAAAGAATAAGGCGTCCAACTTATAGTATAGAGGTGATTTATCTAATGTAAAGTTTCATCTGATGAAAATAGGAATTATTGACCCAGTTTTCCGATTACAAACAGACCATTGGGTCTGGCCAGGAAGGAACCAAGGAATCCACGTCAGCAGAGCGTCGCCAAGTGCTGTTCCAACAACTCGACTCCTTTGTTTAGCTAATTCACCAAGGCTCTCTCCCTTAGAGAGCTGCATATTACCCAGAACTCAATACAACTTTTGTTTAAAAAAAAAAAATGCACACTATATTAAGCATTAAAACCAAACATAATGTATGTCCTTACACAATAAAACGATGAAAGATTGTCCCACATTTGTGAAAAACATAAAAGTACTGATTTGTCCCACATTTGTGAAAAATATTAAAGTAACAATATAAGTGTTGTAGAAAGTAAATAATAAGTCAATAATAAAGTAATTAAATATGATGATTTTCTTTTTTTATTCAATCCAAAATGTTGAAAGAGACTCTCAACCAAAACCAGTTTATGAACAAAGTTTTGGTCACTTTCCACCAATAAAACGTTTTCTTTTTTATAATTAAATAGATGATTTGTCATATAATTTGATCATGTGACATGCCACAGCCGTTCACTCCTGAGGCTGTTCCACATGTGCTCAGATGCGGCTGTAACAGGACAATCAGCTCAGCTTTGAAGGAAGTCAACAAAGTGGTCAAGAAAGGAAGGATCCTGGCATGAACGCCCCATTGTTTTGAGATCATTTTGAGAAAACTTTAGTCCTACACTGCCCTATACTGGTCATAACATGTAATTACATTGTGAATTACGGATGAAATTTTGCAGTATTCACAGTTTGTGTATTTAGGACAGTTATTCCTCACATAACTGAGAGTCAATGACATGTTCACTGCTGTAAATATGCAATTGAAGAAGCCAGAGAATAGACTTTAAAATAGCTCTGCTTGTTTACAAGTCTCTTCATGGTCTAGCACCAAAGTACATCTCTGACATGTTAGTGCCATATGAACCATCTCGGGCTCTGAGAACCTCAGGGAGTGGTCTCCTGCTGGTTCCCAGAGTCAGGACTAAACATAGTGAGGCTGCATTTCAGTTTTATGCAGCAAAAATCTGGAACAGTCTGCCAGAAGGTGTGAGACAGGCCTCAACTTTGACAATGTTTAAATCTAGGCTGAAAACGGTTCTTTTTAACTGTGCATATGTCAACTGAAAGTTTTTTATCTGCCTCTTCACTTTTAATGTCACTTTTCAATGATTATATTTGTTTTATTGATTGATTTTATCTGCTTTCTTGTAATTTTATGAAATTGTGAAGCACTTTGAATTGCCTTGTGTATGAATTGTGCTCTACAAATAAATTTGCCTTGCCTTGTCTTGCCATTGACAAAAATCAATGCATGCTTGTAATTTTCCCTTTGTCTAGGTGTGTTTTTAATGACCAGATCTATTTTAGTGAGTAAGACACTTGTTATGGATCAAATTGATTCAACTTTACGTTTACTGGTGTCCCCTGTAGAGCACAGTCATAAAGGTCTAAAACTATATTGCAAAAAATTCAAAACGGAGATATCTGTTTTTGCAAACGAACTCTTCAATTGTATTTTTAATGAAGAACACACAATAATCTACAGGCCTGTTAATAATCATCCAATCTGAAACTCCTAACAGGACAGCTAATAAGCTACCCAAGAACGCAAATTATTAAAACAAACTACATTTATCCATTTAAAATATGCATGTATGTAGAAGTATACTTACAAAAATAATGCCATTGAAGAAAAACATAAGGCACTTGAGGCATCTGCCACAGGACATGTTTGCAGATTCTGTTGAGAAAGCAAAGATGTGGTTACTTGAGGATGCAAGAAATAAAACCAAAGTTTGATGAATTAGACTGAAGGAGATGGACGAGGAACAATGACGAGCGATGACGGGGTCAGAACGTTTCCAAAGATTATTTGCTCCCAGTTATTTAATCTAATATTTCATCTTGACAAAATAAATGCATCAGATAAAAAACATATACAAATGAGGGACGGAAAACCAAACACATAGGTACAGTATTAGGAAACAAAAGAAGTTTGTTTTTGACAAGGAAGCTAGTCAGATATTTTGACGTTTGCATGGAAAAGTATGTGGTTGCTTTGCATGTAAACCATCACACTGGGCAACTGACAGAGGATGCTTTATTTTACTGTGAAGAAGTTAATGTCGGTATTGAATTACATGACTTGTTTTCACCAGAACCAAACCTATATTCTTCCTGCTAGAGCTAGTAAATTAACAGATTTCAAAAGTACAAATGCAAATACTTGTCGTTTAGAAGTCTGGTGCCGTCTTGTACATGCCACTTCAAAAAATTTGCTCGAGATAACCTTTTGTCCTCGTATGCAGCCAGTTCCTTTCCTTTTACATTTATGAGTACTATTAATGATGGCCACTCTCAGATGTTTGTGTGCACATCAGAATGGAGAGAACAGTGGTCTTTGTGTGAGGTGCCAGCTGTTGCCACAAAAACAATGACTCTGCTAAAATGCGGATTGCTTTTCACAAATTGCTGTAAATACTAAATTGATACTGCATTCTAAAAGGGATTCTAAAACTTTATTGGGATCAGGAACCCCTTCCCTGACAGACAATTCTAAAGAACATATAAGTGGCGTGCCTGAAATGCCGGAGTAAGCCGATTTGCATCAAGTTAATAACGCGCTTGGAGATCATTGACCCAAGAATCCCAGCTCGCATCAGCTCATTTCTTGTCTTTGCTTAGCCATCCTCGACAATCTGTCACAAACAAGTGAGCCATTAACAAGGCAACCAGAAATACTGCTAAATAAAATTTGAAAATATATGGATATAATAGTAATGCATTGGTTTTATTTCGCGCTTTTCTGGACACTCAAAGACGCTTTACATGCCATTTTTCATTCACTCCATACTTTTATATCAACTATTGTAGCCACAGCTGTCGTAGAGGCGGATGGAAGGGAGGCTGCCAATCTGCGCCATCGGCCTCTCCGGCCGCCACCAACCATTCACTCACACACTACAATCAGTAGAAGTGTGAAAATACAACAATACATGGAAGTGTTAGTTTAACGTGTAAAGTTTAGCCCTTTTTTCTCAAGTACTTCTCTCTTCTCAACAAACAGACAAACAATGAAATGACCCATGGCATTTGTGTATCTCAAAAATGTAATATTTAATATAGAGGAATGGTGACGACAAGGAGTTCCACAAGGTTCACTCGTTGGACTGCAGCGCTTTCCCATTTTTTTCTTCATTGTTGTTAATTTAAAAAAATTGACAATTTTTCATACCTTTTTTCCCATAGTTTATTATTTATCATTATTACAAGTTTATGTTTCATGTTGCACCAAAGATAATTCCTAGTCTGTGATAGAGCACATCCTCAACCGAGTTAGTTGTGATGTAGCATTTCTTGATGGTGACCAACATTACCCAGCGTCAGCAGGGTTAACTCTGAACTTGTCCAAGCGCAAATCTGATCTGTATGTCAGCATTTTATTTGGAAACATTCTGGATAAAGCTTCTGTAATAACCTGAGCATGGCTTTGTGTAGTCCAGTGCAAAACTATTTCTATTTTACCTACAGTATTATGATCAAAGCTTAGAACACCTGTGCTTACAATGTATTAGATTACAAACTAGGAAGTATGCACATTTTACATCCTATTTGCCCAACCAACCTCTCTGAAAACATAGACCCACATTTTTCAAAGGAATCCATTGAGAACCCTAATTGCAGGCAGGTCTTTGGACGCACAAAAAGGGTCATTGTTGGCTCATCTCTGCCTCTTTAAGTTATGCTGCAGCTTTGGATAAAGTAGACAAAAGTATATAAGGAAATAACACGCACTTACATCAGACCTTACCTGAATCACAGATGCACTTCGGAGGCTCGGTCCCTTATGGCGTCACTGTAGAGACGAAAGAACAGAAACAAGATAGCAATACAAGGTGGATACTGTACGTATCCAGTCCACGAGCCTAAACTTTGATGGCTTGCTTGATTTTTTTTGGATTGAGTGGATAGTTACTGAGATGGCTTCTTGCTCTTGTGTGTTGGTTTTAGTCCTGTGGTTTGTTTATAGGTGCAGAGCGAGAGAGAGAGAGAGAGAGAGAGAGAGGGTGCGTGGGGAGTGTCCACAACAGCTGTAGCTCACATCACCATAGAGCTGTGCTGGGCTGGTCTTATCCTGGGGGAGGGAGAATGATGATCACCTGCTAGCAAAGCTTTTGTTCCAGCTTTTGTTGAATGTACACCTATGTAATTGTAGATGCACATGTCAATAAAGACAAGACAAAAGGCTTTAGATCTTTGGCTTTCAAATGAGCATTTCCTATTTTGTGTTAACAGGCGCTTGGTGTAAAGATCTACAGTTTATATTTTGAAATTGGGATTTATCTTTTTTAGTATCATCTACAGTGAAATCTAATAATATTGCTCCCCTTGATAAGAAAACATCCTACTGTACAGTAAGGTGGAACTAAACAGACACACTACCTTTTTCATGTTGATCAGATGACACATTTCAAGGAATCTTTTCAAAAGCATCAAAGCCGGTGTAATGAGCAGACTCGGAGCATGTCCCAGAGGAAGTCTGTTGTTATAGCATCACTGTCCTCTCACCGGCAACAAACTCATCACTAAAGACAAGACAGGTTACTATAATATCCTGTTTATTAAGAGCAAATGTTTCTATTACAAAATAATTTATGTTTACAAAATTGTTTAAATACGTATAAGAGAACCATTAACAAATGATTATTTTCAGTTTATAAACATTTAACACACAAAAATGGCTCCTTTTGGAGAAATATTTAACAAATATCAAAAACGTCTTCAGTGAATTCAGCAGCAACAGTACAGTTCAGTCAAAACTTACTGGAGGTAGGATTTGCATATCTTCAATACCTCCTGGTCCTAAAACAGCTTATGTCCCGCACAGCTGTTCTTTTATCCGCTCTGTGAGTCCTGACTCCAGACGTATACCTGTGTGTGAACAGCAGGAGCAGCGATGTCTGTAGGACAGCTCATGTTGCCAGTTTGTCAGGGTGACTTTTTAACTTGTGAAACTTCACGCTGTCCAGCCTCTCAAACTTCTTATGACAGAAGTCACAGGTGAAATTATACTGCGCCTCAGAGGTGTGTTTCTTCATGTGCCAGTTTAAAGAGGCCCGCTGGCGACACTGGTATCCACAGATTTCACACCTGAACAAAGATCAATGAATAAATAAAACTGAAATACAATCTTATCTCTGCTTAATGTTATGCTAACTTCATGCAGAAGTTTTATGGTCGTCGACTTACTGCAGTGGGGTCTCTCCAGTGTGAGTGCGCCTATGGACCTCCAGGTGGTTCTTTCGCTTAAATGACTTCCCACATGTTTCACAGGTGAAGTCTCGAACGCCTGTTGACACAAGTGAATGTGAATGTATGCTTTACATTTGTCAAGTACACACAAAAAGTAAGCAGTGTGTGACATTATTCACAATCTCCATCGATATCACAACCATTTGAATGCCTTGGTTTTATAGAGCGATATGTGCAGATTGCTGTTGTGTCCTTGGGCAAGACACTCCACCTACCACCAGCATGAATGTAGTGTGCGACTGGCTGATGGTGGTCGGAGGGGCTGTCAGTCTACCCCAGGACAGTTGTGGCTACAATAGTAGCTTACCACCACGAGTATGGAGTGAATGAATATTGACTACAGTGAGAAACTTGTCAACACAGGCTTGTAAAGCGCACTAGTGTAAGCTGTTATTATTAACTGACATGCAAAGATATCTATACCGTGTAGTGTATAAACCAGTCAGGATTCCGAGGCACTCCGCAGTGGAGTGCCCCATGTTTATTGCAACATGGACAGGCACCGCGTTTTGACACTTAGTGTGTCTTCATCAAGGCAGTAAAGTAAGGCAGTGATACTGCCTTGATGAAGACACACTTGTTATAAGTGTCGAAACACGGTGCCTGTCCATGTTGCAATAAAATGTTTATTTTTCCACTTTGGAGTGCCACCTCCTGACTGCTTTATACACTACACGCTACAGATATTTTAGCATGTCAGCTCCTCTTTATTCCACTGACTCTTGCCATTTCCTGGATGAGCACCTGTTAACGTGGACTTGTTACTTTTCATCTTCATTACCTTCATCTCGTATTAGTCCACATCAAGATGTTTTCGATTATAACATTCATAAAAACTCCAGAGATCAGTTTAGCACAATATGGAACATTTTACAACATTAAAACATTAAAGGGACTCTACGGAAGTTAAAATGTAAAAAAGAATATATTTTCCACTCCCTACATGCTCCAGCAGTGTCCCGTGCTGTACTGTGAGCCCACACCTATCCCACTCAATTGCCGCTATAATCCTGCACCATCACTCAAAAGTTGCGTGTTGGGGCCGAGGCAGCAGTCATTCACCAGCTTAACATGGAGACTGCAGTTACGCGGACGGCCAGAGGTGGCAGTCACAAGTATGAAAATGGACAACCTCCGTTGAGTCTCTTTAAGTAATAATGCAGATGCATCTAAAACAATTGAACCAAGCATAACATTGTCGTTTTAAATATCAATGTGCGCCCACCTGAATGAATGATCATGTGACGATGCAGGTGGTTGGACAGATAAAACTTCTTGCCACAGCCTGGGTGTGGACACACTTTGGTTCGGCCTTTCCTGTGAACTAGGTTGACGTGATTCTACAAAGAAATAAATGCATTGGATTGTTTTTATAGTGATAGAATAGACCTAACACAGCTGGATATAAATAATGTTGTACCTGAAAGCTGCTGATAGCCACATAGACCTGACTGCAGCCTTCATACGGACAGTGGAACATCTTCAGCATCCCATCTGGCTCGATCACTGGACCACGTTTGCTTCTTCTTCTGGTTGGAATTATAAAATTGCAAGAAATGTTTACACAAAGACACACGTGTTCATAAGGCTTCTGCTTAAATGAATACAGACCTGCCCCGGTGTGGTTCTCTGTCAGGGCTCAGCTCCTCAGGGTCTTCAGACTTGAACTGCTGCTGCTGTTGGTCACTCAGAGCTAAATGATAAGTTAACACTGTAGTCAATTACATGTAGAATCTTTAAGGATTTGAGTCATGTTTAGTTTACAGAACAGAAGTCAAAATTTACTGAAATATTACAGAGTATAGTATTTGCTCCAACTGGTATTTCTACAAAAACCTTCACCTGTCACACACTGGTCCTGGTGTATTGTGGTTGCCGTGTCCAGGGGGCAGATCTGGTTGTAGGAGACGTTGCCGATGACCGCGCATGCAACCTCCTCCATGTTAGCACCATTGGCCATGTTAAGCTGAATACCCTCTGATGCCAAGGCCTCGTAGCTGGGACCAGTGATTATGATCAACTGCACACAACAAAACAGACAATAATCATTAAAAAGATATCACATTTTCCAGCTCTGCCTCCTACTGTACCTTTAAACAAAACTAAACACCTGTTAACACAATTTCCTGAGCTTAGTCCGGGTAAACAAATTATGAATGTTTTTATTAGATTTTTTGCAATCTTACCTACGCCAGATAATTTTACCTGAGAGGTTTCCAAGGCACTCCTCTGGTCTGGAAGCTCACAGCTGACAACCGTCTGTAGACTACGGGGGTCGTACAGGGTAGTCTGGTCTAGTGCGTGCATCGGTGGAGGCAATGCACCATCTAATACCGACTCCTCACTCATACTTTCCACTCTATTCACCAGAGACACACACTGGTATCCCGGCGGCACTGTCCTGAAGTGATGCGTTTCTCTGTCCTCGGCCGGTCTCAGGTCGTCACAGTCGTCCTCAGACTGAAATGCACTGGGTGACCCCTCCACGTCCCAGACTGCGTGCTGTTCGGTCTCTGTTACACCAGTGGACGGGTCCGGAGAGGGCGGAGGTATCTGGTCTGGTGTGTTAATACAGTCACTGTTTACATCTGGAACAGGCTCATTTTCTTCCACATCTGCAAAGAGTAAACAACAAGAAATAACACATAGAAATTTTCTATGTGTTATTTCTTACAATACAATAAAGGAAATAGGTAGAGGCCACTATATTAGATAAATAAATATTATACTGATTAAAACAACAATAAGAAAAAACATAAATTGTGGCATTGAAAGGAAGTGCATATACTTCAAAATGCATGGGGAAGTTTTGGTGTTTTATGCAAATGCAATGCACCCAGTTTGAGCCATCAGCATGTGACCTTTCAAACATTGCTTCAAATTTGCATAATGCAATATAGTTCTCCCCTCATTGACTGGTTTGTAAAGTTGGGCCAGAAATTGTTTATAACTGTTTGCCTTTTTAGTAAATCAAAAAAATACTGAAAGCAGATAGGAACAAGATCATATGAGAGTAAAAGATAACTAAAAGACTTAAATTTATCAAAGGGAACTGCAGGAGTAAATTATAGCCCCTGCCAATATGAAAATCTGTCAAGGGCATTGTATATTTGATTAGAACAGCTGGGTCTCTGTAAAAAGTAACCTGGACTTTCATGTCAGGTCTCAGATTACATTGCATTTTTATTTTTTTATTTTTTTAATTAATTATTGGATATTTTACAAACATTGGGTGTATTATATATTTTAGTTTTTGACATTTTGTATCACTGCAGGCCAAAGCTAGTGATGCAATGTGGAAACACAACAGGGCCGGGCAATATTTTGCTCATTGGGGCTTTAAATTAAAGTGTAATGATTACATATTATACAATATTTTACAATCCTGAATTTTAGAGGAGCAAAAACATGATTGAAAAATGTTGATATACGTTTTGCCTGTCTGTGAGTCCGTCTTCGTCTCCTCCTGCGTGCAGATCTTTTCACTTCAGCGGCTGCAGTTACTGCAGTGCTCTGCTCCTCTCCCTCTGTCTGTCCACCTTTGTCCTGCTCACCATCACTGGGGTGACCACACTGTGGAGGGAACAGGTACTGGGTAAAAGAGTGTGTGGCGTCACACTGCCACAGAGCAGTTGTGGAGGAGTCAGGCTGACACTCTACGGATCTAAGCTGAGGTTCAAGAGGACATGACTCCGAGTGGTCGTGATACCAATGGACAAGGCTTTGCAGGCTGGACACACGCCCCCTAATGTCTGCAACACAAACAAAAACATTCATCATCACAGTGTCGGACTTCAATAAAAGCTCATATCTTGTACAAACAAAGTCAGATAAAGGTAAAGTAGTTTTGAAACAGCAACCATAGGTAAAATAATGAAGCTCAGTGACTGTACAGACATTGGACATGCAACTGACTTACTTGAAGTTATGATAAAACTATGCCAATATTTAGTGGGTCTCTTTAGCTGTCTGATTTTCCAAACACCCTTAGACTATTCAAAAATACAAATGCACCCGGGGGAGCACACAAAGGTCCAAGACCTACCATGAATCTGATTCGATGAGTCATCTGTCCCAGTCTTCTTCCTAAATGCAGAAAGGATTATAGTAAATTTATGCCCAAACTGTGAATTAATTCAGTTCTAGAGACAACGGTGACCACCTGTCCACCTTTTGGTTGCAGGGTACAGTCATGGACACAGCTGTTAACACCTCTGTCCCACCAATTTACTGGAAGTTTAAAAATGTATATAAAATTAAATGCAAATAAAACTCTTCTGCAGGCCCTATAACTGCCTTCATCTATCAGGAGTTACACATTAAAGCTTTATTCCCTCGAGTCCGTAGACTCCAGGGACATGGAGATAAGGGACATGAAGCTTATCTCCATGTCCCTTCAAACTGCTCAACAGGTCCCTCTTTTTCCTCTATTTGAGGAGGTGGTCACCCTCCTACAGTCTCCTCTGCAGACTCACCCACAGTGCGTGTTCTGGTCGCTCTCTCCGTAGGTGGAGTGGAGCAGGATGAGGTACTCCGCCAGCCCAGCATCACTCAGACTGGTCCTCAGGCGCAGCTCGCTCCACACTTTATGGGCTTCTCCGAGGTACACTCTCCTCACGTCGTATTTCTTTCGGGATTCATGCCGTCTTTTGGCTCGATCGGAGTCTGTCAATCTCGGCCGACCTCTGCAGCGCCTATAACCCCCTGGTTCATGCTCATATGTTGGGTCTGAGTCCAAGGGAGCCGCTAAATCTGCCACAGTATGCGCCATCTTGCCTACAGCTGATGTTGTGATTATGTGACGTAGCGGAAGTAGCAGGTAAAGAGGAAGCGCTGATTAAAATTCGGAATTTCCTTATCATAAAACATCGTATTTTCTCCGTTTAATAGGTTAAAATTCTGTCTAATTTATAATTTGTTTTAATGTGCAACGAAACATAATATTTGCGTAAAATAAACTAGGTAGGAACTACAGATGGAATGTATTGTGGACGGAAGACTTAACAAACGTGCCATACGTAAACAACCGCGGGAACTGCTTCGAACGTGATAATTAGATAAATTAATTAGCTAAATACGATGTATATAATTTGAATTGTATAATGATATAACCGTAAAGATATGACAGACATTTTAACCCTTGTGTTTAAAACTTTTGAGGCGCAGAGTGGGTTAGGGGACGTAGAGACCTCCACAGTGGCTCTAGCCCGCAGCGCGCTGGTGGTGGGGGACCGTGCCCTGAGCCGCTCCCTGCTACTGCTGGCCGCGGTCACAGCTGCCTCCGAAAGCGGCCTCAGGGTCATCTTCCTCACCCGGGCCCAGATCCAGAACCTACCGGTGTCGCTGCAGAGACGCGGCCCCAGGCTAAACCCAGCAACTCTCAAGGTAGGCACTAGGTATAAATAGACCCTTGCTTTCACTAACATCATCACTGGCATCAACTGGAGGCAGGAAGTGAGCAAGAGAAATAAGATTCAATTAACCTCTTACTACCCTCACCTATGGTCATGAGATTTGGGTCATGACCGAAAGGACAAGATCCCGGATACAAGCGGCCAATTAGAGATAGGGTGAGGAGCTCGGCCACCCGGGAGGAGCTCGGAACAGAGCCGCTACTCCTCCACGTCGAAAGGAGCCAGCTGAGGTGGCTCGGGCATCTGTTTCGGATGCCACCTGGTCGCCTCCCTCGAGAGGTGTTCCAGGCACGTCCCTCTGAGAGGAGGCCCCGGGGAAGACCCAGGACACGCTGGAAAGACAAGGTCTTTCAGCTGGCCTGGGAACGCCTTGGGATCCCCCAGGAAGAGCTGGATGAGGTGTGCGCGGATCGGGAAGCCTGGGCATCTCTGCTCGGACTGTTGCCTCCGCGACCCGACCCCGGATAAAGCGGAAGAAAATGGATGGAATGGATAACCTCTTAAGCCCGTGGCTGTTTTTTCCGAATTTGGTACACATACTCTGGAAGGCTTTAACAGCTTGTAAAATGTCTAAAATGTTCATATTTTTCATATTTCTCTCATATGATATGAATGTCTATGGGGAGACTGTAGATGTGAACATTTTCAAGAAAATCATACTGGGCCTGAGTAACTGAGGTTGAAAGACAGAAAATATGAATTCAGCCTAAAAGAGACACACATTTTAGCAGGTCAGCAGCTTGTTTACATTGTGAAGAAGAAAATAAACATCAAACATAGTAACTACATGATAATCATTGACTTTTTACCAACTGTTTATCTCTGTAACAATAAATAATTGAAAAGTTATCGAGGTTTTGATTTAAAATAGTCTAGGCGGAATCCCATTGTAACAAATAGGTCACAATTTGGCACTTTTTGGCCAAAAAATTCAAATTTGTAATAATGAAATTGAACATTTTGGATCCTATTTATAGAGATATATTGATAAGTAAAATTAGCTTGAATTCAGAATTATTTTTCTGAGTTGCCAAATAAAATTATCTGCCAATGGAATAAGTATTTTTGCACTTATAATAAGAAAAAGCATATAATTTGAAGTCAACTTTGATTTATTATCTAATTTTAAGTGCAGGAAGTTATTTTTTTCTTAATTGAAGTGCTAAAATACTTGTTCCATTGG
>OMNZ01108320.1:29253-44051 GCA_900303255.1 Lesueurigobius sanzi
AAATTACTAAGAATAACATCAAATATTCTGAATTCAAGCAAATTTTTACTTATGAAGATATCAATTGTTGCAGTGCAGTATATATTTGGTCATAAAATACAGTCCCCCCCCCCCAAAAAAATACACTTTTTTTTGTGAACACATTTTTTAAAACAGACTAAAATAAACAAGGATTGTCTCTAAAAGTGGCATGTCCCCAAAAATGGGGACACTCGGGCTTAAGAGGTTAAAACTAGCGGTTATAAGTGTTAAACTGCAACTAAAAATGTCGCCCTGTTGTGGCTTCAGGTGCAAGAACAAGAGGAATGACAGATTTGAGGTTTCATCTGATATTTCCAACAACAGTTATCGTTATTATGACCACCGCTAAGGAAATAGGGATCTAGCTTCCCGCCTCCTGCTATGGCCCAAATGTTTACAAACAATAACCTAATACTAAACTGAATTTCATAGAGAGATTACTAGCCGACTGGATTTTTAATGTCCATCCTCATATTATTTTCACAGCTAATAATTTATGTGTTTAATATGTGTTCTTTCCAGAAAATCAAGTTCTGCTACCCCGGAACCCTAGAGGAGCTGCTCGTGCAGGTGGCAGGTCTTCACTCCTCTCCCTCACCTCCTGCTCTGATCATTGTGGACGGTCTGGAGGGTTACCTGTGTACCTCCACCCCCAGCACTTCCAGTGGATTACACACCAGTGCACAGTCCCCCGCGGCCCACTTATCCGCTCTGCTCTGCGACACGGCCTCCTTTCTCTCTCAGGCGTTGGAGAAGCAAGGGTCCAGCCATGCTCCCTGTCGCCTCATCGCCTCTTTTCAACCACGTGAGCCCGCCGAGCAAAAGGGTGGGGAGCCCTCAGCGGACCCCGTTTTGGATGTTCTCGATCGATACTTCCTGGCGAGGTGTACGCTGGATCAGAACACGAGCTATAGTGCGACGTCAGGCGGGCTCGAGCAGGTTTGGAACATTTATCTGTCCCGTTTAGGAATCTCAAGGACTTCTAGTAAGAATGAAGCTGTGGAAAATTCACAAGTGCACACTTTTCAAGAATGGAGATTGCTACTATCTCCTGATGGACTGATGGAGTTCAAGAAAGTGCTATGAAGTGAACAATGAACAGTTTGAACATAAAAAATATATTCTGACGTTTTAAAGTTTTTAGTTTTGTTTTTTCCAGTAGAAAATATGTTTTTTTGTGTGTATGTGTATGGGTTTCACAAACCAGACATTAAATTAACATTATTATTAATACAGTTGTATAGAGCTTTTCTTTGGTACTGCCGTATTCAAATCTATTTTGAGCAAGAAAGAAAACTTTCTTGTGTTTAAGAGGACCAGGGATTGTACAGGATTTCTGGAGCTTTCTTGGTTTATGCATCACTGGTGTTGGAAATGTAATATTTTACCTTTAGATTTATTTGAGAAATAAACTATTTGCTTTTTAGCTTTTTTATAGTTCTGTGGTAACAAATATTTAGGAAGAAACACAATGGGCATTTTATTTACATCAGGTATTTGCTTTATTAATTTTCTTATGTAATAATAAAAAAAACAGTTTTAACATATTAACACAAGTAAATACAATCTACACTATGTACATCCAATATACAATGACCTCAACATCTTTCTTATGACATATGTACAACCAAAGACTCCCTTGTTTGAGTCCTTGCTTCTCCTCGTTGGTCCTACAGTTTAAATCTTTATCTTTTATCCCAAATTGAGCCCGTTTCAAGCTTTGTTATTTTTTCTTTTAGTTTCAACAGTCGTATCAGATAAAAGATGAACTTTTATTGTCCCAGGCTAATGGTCAGAGTCACCTGGTTGGAGGCTTAAGCTGCCCACAAACTAGAGGATTTTTAGCCAGATTTTTAGTCTTTCTGAGTCTGAGGAGGCGTGGCTCAATAAAAACTTTCTCTCATGCCATGATCTGTCATGGGACTCCTCATATGTGTGTGTATCAATCAATCAAAACTGTATTTATAAAGCGCTTTTCATACAAAATGCAGCTCAAAGCGCTTTACAGATTAAAAACACATTAAAACAGATCATTCAATTACACCCCCACCCCCCACATATTTACATGTACATTCAACAGACAATTGTCACTCATGTGTGTCCTCATGTCTGTCCTTAAGTGTGTGTGGTCTGTGCACAGATTTTTAGTCTCAAAAGATTTAAAATCCTGTAGTGTGTGGCCACCTTAAATCTACTTTTACACAGAAAGGAACCGGGGATCTTTCTGTGAGGGAAGAGTGCCCCCTCAGCCACCACGTTGCCAAAGTTACCCATACTTCAATTTTGATTGTTTGATTTCTCAGGGTCTCATCAAATCTTACCTGTTATAAGAATGTCCACAGAACATGGGTTTGGACATCATGAAAAAGTGAAAAGTAACTGGATTTAAAAATGTGGTAAAACAGAAAGAAGCATGTTGGTTACTATTAAAATGTGTTTTTGTAGTGGTACCCCTAACAACTGGACGATATTGCACCAGTTGGTCTAAATAAGTCTTACTCTATACTCAGTAGTTGTCATGGATGTGGTGTTGCCGTGTCAGAAAAGCTCTTCTCAAAGAGATGTCATTCTTGTACTCATGAGAGAACACAGGCACTCGGCCGATATCCTCCAGTCGGTTCATGGGACTGTAGTCCATTGAGACCCCTGAGTCGGCCACAGCCATGTAGGTGTATCCAGGGGGTTTGGGGGCCCAGTCTTGGTTCGAGTACTCAAAACTAGACTGGGACGAGAGCTGGCCTGATGCAGAGCCCAAGTCCGAGTGAGATTCTGATGTTTTCCTGGAAGTCAGCAGAACCTCGAGGGGTGCGTTTTCCTCCGGGACACCATCTTGTGTTTGCTCCTCACTATTGTTGTTGTGAGTAAGGGAAACATAAGTGTCCTGCGACTCTGGGGGGTATGAAATTGGCTGCTGGTGTATTTCTTGTAGACGCTCCATGAGCCAGTGATCATGTGACTTGGTGGTCCAATCCTCACTCAGAGTGGAATCACCTCTTTCCAGTGACTGCACCATGTCCACTTTTGTCTTCACGTCCTGAGTCACCGTTCCCTGGGTCACCCTTCGGCCTTTAGGGGGAAGTGGAGGGACCTGCATTAGGGGGTTCACTGGTAGCTCGGACAGCACTTCGAGAGTTGAGGGAGACTCCTCAGCGTAGAACACGTTTGGGCTCTGCCACAGATCTCCATTGGTGTGTCCCAACCACTCCTGTCCACGGGAATGCATTTGTCTATCATTAGCATGGCAAGGTACAGTTCAAGTATGGTAATAAAACATGAGGGTCCTTACAATTCAGTGGGAAACCGTAAGCTTGAATATATTTGTAAAAGAACATATTTTTACCTCAAAGTCCCCACCATATATAGTAAATAAGCCGTGGAACTTGTTTTCTGGAGTTGGAATAATAGGCCAAACCTTTGTCATCACATATCTGTGAACAATTTCAAAATATGAAATATATACAAGTTTCTTTTAAAGTTTGTTTGTAGAAAATATGATTTGCTGACCTGCGATGGGACGCTAGCATAGTCAGAGACAATACCAGGAAAATGCATGAGATGATCACACACAAAGATATGATGAGGGGGTCAAGTACTGCACACAGAAAAAGTAGTTAACACAGCTACATCTAAATAACTTGTATGCTTTGTTTTATGTTGTATGCCTATACTAAGCTCACCTTAGTTTATTTTTAATTTTTTTTTTTTTTTTCTATTTTTATTTTATTTTATTTAATCTATCTAGTGCTTAAGAGATGTTTGTACAGTTTATTTACAGAGATACACTAAGAGACTATCTTTATTCTATTTTATTTTATTTTATTGTTACTACTATTACTATTACCTGTTGTTTTTGCTTCTTTGATGACACTTTTCCTGACTTTGTGCACCCCCCTGTGTGATACTGTCCTAAGAGCTGTTGTGACAAGTACATTTCTCCATTGTGAGATCAATAAAAAACTATCTTATCTTATCTTATCTTATCTTATCTTACCTGCAGGGGGCGTATCGATGATGACCGGGTCACTCCAGGCGCTCCAGTAGCCGCTGTAGCTGATGCCGTCCAGCTTCACACGCACCTGGACCTTGTACTTGGTAGCTGGCCGCAGACCTCTGAGCACCAGCTCTGAAGTAGCCTGAGCCTTCTCCAGCTTTACCTCCTCCTTTAAACCACACATAACATTGCTAGTATCCAGTAAATTTACTATGTAACATCCAAGTACTGTATTTGCAAGTGGCAGTAAGTCTTGGTGGAGACCTTTGCCCAGTAAGCAAAAGGTTAATGGTTCCCTCTTCAGTAGCTATGTGTCATTCTATGTGCATATTATGGCAAAATACTTTACCCGCCTTTGCATACAGTTGGCCTATCTACACACTGGTGCCAAATTGTGCGAGTGCATGTGGGGGTGAAAGGATGAAATGGGATTTTTTTTTATAAACAAAAATTTTTTGTTTGTTTGCTTGCTCAAATTTTGGAATGTTGTTAGTAATAATAATGGTTTGTATTATGCTTTACAAGCCTGTGTCACGTTTCTCAAAAGACTGTAGTCATTATTCATTTACTCCACACTTGGTGGTGGTAAACTACTATTGTAGAGGGAAGTGGGGCACCACCAGCCACTCACCCAGACACTACATTCACACAGGCGGTCAGTCTTGCCCAAGGGCACAACAACAGTCTGCACCTGCAGGGGCAGGTATTCGAACCCCCGACCTTGAAATGACCCGCTCTACCATCTGTTGTGTCCTTGAGCAAGACACTTTGTTAGTGAGTGATTGGTGGTGGACATACAAATAGTTTAGAGATTGATCATCCCAGCTGCCCAGCTGTGGTTACATCAGTTACTTTCCACTAACATGCAAAATGAATGATGCAATACTAATGCTAAATTACTATCTATTATACTGTATAATGTGATATAAAATGAGCTAGTCTGGTCATACGCCTGAAATTAGCCATGGCAGGCACACGTCTATTACTTACCTGTACATTGTGGCTATCCATGGGGGAGTAGATGATCTCATACATCATACTATCGTCCATGTACTTTAGAGAGGGAGGAGTCCAGCTGACATTGACCTGTCCCTGCTGTGCGGCGTTGCGAACGGTCAGGGAAGCAGGAGGATCCAATAAAACTACATTGGAATTTACAACATTAAACATTAAAAAACAAAAGGCATAGAATGAAAATAATGCTGAATTGTCATAGCTCACAGGTTAGCTCAATCTGCAGGCTGCGGTTGTGCACTGGACGCCCCTCACGGTTCACCTGAATGTCCATCGGAACAAACATTTGGGTTTGGTTCAAACGGCAAACATACAGCTTCTTCCCACTTTGGAGGTGGAATGTTGTAAGTGGGCATTTACTGCTGTTTTGACTTCTACAACATAAAAATATGAGTCAATGTCAGGGACATCATCCTCACTGAGCTGTGGTCACAGATTCACATTATTGAATGACTTAGGGAATGTATGCATACTTGTATGTGTACATGAAGGAGTACTGGTCCACTGAGCTAGCCCTCTCCTCATCATTCTCCTCCCAGAAGCAGGTCAGGTCCTTCCTGCTTTCAGCAAAGCATTTGGGGTTTTCAGACACCTCGTGAAGCAGCATGGACACTGTTGTGAAAGACAGAAAATCATTTATAAAACCACATTCAGCTTTTTAGTGATTATACATCATTTCTCAATTCAAACATGCTTCTTACATTAAACAAAAACCGTGTGGGTAGCATTGGTTACACAAAATACACATTTTGAACCTAACTCAGTCACATCTGAACATTTCAACTGAGCTATATTGACATGTAAAATGATCTGTAAAGCATGCTGTAATATTGTATAACTTTTGTTATTGCTTTTGAAATTCAAAATTATTAAAACAACAAAGATATAAATGTAAATGATCAAATATGGCTGTATGAATAGGGGAGACTGGTGTTGCTTGTCACACTCATCATACAGTATCTCGGTCAGCAGGGGTCGCAGTAAAAAGAAATTTGGAGCAAATTATTAAAAAACGTGATTAATGATCACAATTTTTTTTTGCAGAATTTTTTTTTCATATGAAAAAAGTAGGTTTACTGATGTTTAATGAAAATTATCTAGTTTATTCAATTAATAACTGTGTCAAGTGTAAAAACCAAATGTAGTGAGCTACATTTCGAATATATTTTTTCTCAGTTTAGAGATATGTGGCAGTTAGTGTAGTTATTTGTGAAAATCTCCAGTCGTGTTGGTTGTCACATGTAAAAAGAGGCTGATCTCCATCACAGTCAGTTAGTGTTGGTTGTCACACTTTTTTAATTTCTATGAATTTGCATATCTCATAGGTTTTATAAATCTAAGATAGACGCCTAAAGTCCCAGGTCTCAAAACAATCAATGTATTGTAATTATGTTCAAAAGTTATAGCCTATGCCTTTTTAATATTGTTTTTTCTTCTGTTCAAATCTAACACATGTTATTGTTTTCCAACCACTTCCTGGGTTCCTCTTGTAATTTCAGCTGTCCTGATTCAGAAAATGTATTGCTGATTCTATTGGAAATTGAACAAATAAACACGAAAACAAAGACATCACCCATTTGTATTTGGGACAACACGTGACAACCAATTTTGTCAGTGTTGGTTGTCACAGGTGATGTTTTTATTTACTGCACACGACACTTGGTGGTGGTAAACTACTGTCCAGGACTCCCTCGAAAAAGAGGTTCTTAATTTCAGTGGGACTTTTCTGGTTAGGTTAAATAATCATTTTTAAAAATGGTGATCAATTACTTTTGAACTGAATACGATACATGAGAAAACTATAAAAGTTAAGCTTTGTTCTGAGATAAAAATTAAATCTTTCAGAAATGCAGTTTTTTAGGAATTTGGATTAATGTAAAAAATGTGACAACCAATCTCCCCTAAGTGGTCCCTTTGCTGTTCGCTTTGCCTAATGCCGTAAACACCTTTATCATCAATACCATTGAATGTGCTACATACTATCAGGAAACGTGTTGCATTAGAAACTAATGTTTATGTACTCTTAACTATTGTTATGTACTCTTAACTATTGTTTAATTAACTTATGTGTTCGAGACACACACCGCAATGCTATCACAAACATACCTTTCTTATCGAAATCACGTGCTCCCTGGACAACGGCGACTCGTGGAGCGCACAGCATAATAATGTGAACTGCCAACAGTCGTCTCAAGTAATCATAGGTCATCCTTTAGTTTTCTTCGAGACCAAAAACGCTTTGTCTCTCCGTGGTTATCCCTCATAACTGAGCAACAAGCTGCTGTTCACTCGTGTGCCTGTCCTGTTTAGGGAGTTTTGTTTTTACTCTGATATTGTGGATAGCGCAACTCGTTTTCGCGCCTGTTGAAGGGCGATAAGGTGCGCATACGGGGGTGTTTACAACGTCCAGGATTAGTTGCGAAGAGCAAAGTGGTACACGCGTAGCAAATGGGCGGTATTCACGCGCTCATTGATGTTTACAAATTGCGGGTGCTGCGTGAAGGCGCACGAGGAGTTGGCTCCGTGCGTAAAAACGCGCGTAAAATGGAAAAAGGAAGTCGTGCCATTCTATATCCACAGTTATCAGGCAAAGTACACGTTCTTCCAATATCATAATGTTGAATTTATTATTTAGCTTAAACTGTTGTGAGGTGTGTTGGGTTGCAAAAGAGACCTCATACAACCTGACAATGGACACGCAGCAAAAAGGCAGATTATGCATTAAAATGTAGCCTATGCACTCCAGATGTAGCCTAGAGCTCCAGATGTGAATTGACACAAGTATGCTACTCTTGCTTTTGTGCTTTGTGCAGAACGGTTTCTTATCTCTGTACGTCTTCTGCATGTACTGGTTTGGTTGACCAGACCTTATCAGAGCACCAGGCGCGATGCTTCTTCTTCAAGTGATAAGCAGCAAAGGGGGCGTTGAAGCCCATCCCCTAAAATGCAATAAGGGACACTTCTTTACATCACAGCGACTTGCGCGGGGATTCGTACCATCCACGTGTGCTGCTGTGTGCGAAATGTTTCATTCACCTTGACTGAATGGACACCTGCCCTGCCCTGTGCCCACAGCTGTTTATGTGGCATGTGGTAAAATAGATACAATCCCAGCTCTGACAGTTGGCTGAATGTGTCTCCCCAATTCCCACACCCAATTTCACACTGCTTACGCTTAAATGGTACAGACTTTATCATCTAAAGTAGATGTTGCCTCAGTACAGTTCAACGGTCACTCTTAACTTTGTGGTGAGCTGCACCAGAAATGTAATTTATTATGACTTGCCTCCTTCCTCCTGACCCCCTTCATCAAGCCACAGCATTTATCTGCTTTACCAGAGAAACCACACTCTACTTCGCACATTATCTTCAACAAAGATTTCCTCATCTTCCCCTTCCTGCCCGGGCACTCTGATTGGCACCATAGAGAACCTAGCTGCTTAGCCTCCCTGCAAAATTGTATACCATCTGATCTGATGTATTACTTCTTTAAAATAATTTTAACAACTACCCACAAAACACACAAAAAAAAAATCTTTATTTTAGTTTTCATCTCCAATATGCAATCTTGTCAACCACATAACATTCAAAACTAAAAACAAACACATTTTTACCATTTCAGACAGCTCCCAACCAGAGTAGAGTTTACAAACCATGAGACAAAAGTACAAGTGGTAAAAAACATCCAACACTAGCAGACTCAGTTGCTAAAACGCTTGCATTTAGTGTAATAACCGATAGTCACAGAGTTCACCAGGTCTAAACGAGATGCAATCTGAGACACTTTCTTAGAGCAACTATCATTGTTTAGCAGGAGTAGTGACCAGTGAGATAAGTGACCACCAACAGCAGGGAGTGGTAGCGGACCATGAGAGGCGATGGCAACTGTAATATCGCAGGAAGCCTTGACTCACAGTACCGCAGCAAACATGCAAATCCGGACAAAGAAGGCACTGCGACATATAGGATCATCATACTTGTACATAGGACTATTTGGCGTCTTGACTTGATTGGCCATGCACCATTGAAGATATAGTTTAATACTTTAGATAAGATCCCAAAAACAGGGTGTACACAAAGTTCTTACAGAAGATGGGAGATAAGCAGATACAAAATGAGCCCTCAAATCTCAAACCTCGACTTAACCACCATTTCCCTTTCTCGGTACTCCTTGCAGAAACAAAATCTATAACCTATTTCAAGTTCGTCATGCTCACCATTTACTCCAAATACATTAGCACTGAGGGACAACTGCTCTCTGCCAATATCTACTTCATCAAGATATGTTTATGTGTAGCAATTGAAATGTATAATAATTTTGGAGTAAAGTTGTACGCACTCATCTACCACATGTACTGTAGTTCTACTATTACTGCCCTTATGTAACTATTCATTCAGATTTGCAGTATTTGTCTGCCCATCCATTTTCTGTGCAACATTGTGCCAGATTGCGCACCAGCCCCCGAGTTTGTGGGTGGATTGAACTGGACAGCAAATCAATATTAATATCAGCATAAAGGTACTGTAAATCGTGAAGATTTGAGACGTCTGTAACTATCTGTAAGTGACTAACTAGGACAGTAACTAAAAACACAAGACGCACTTCACTACTGCGTTACGAGCTAATGGTTAAGGCAGTTGAGGTGTGAGGGGAATTCTGCACATTGACGATATTATTTACAGTGCGCACAGTGGCCTCAAAACGGGAACACGCTCACAATATTGGCACCCTGGAAAAACATGATCGAAGGGAGTCAGAATTGATCACCTTGATTTATAGTACAAATGATAGTGGGGCCTTGAAGTCAGAAGCAAAAAGTATGTACTAGGGCAGGGCCATATGACCTAAAAACGAAGAAATAGCATGATAACGATATAATAGAGCTTTGGAATGTGATGTGAAGGGGCGTGGCCAGCAGATTGTGTTGATGTGTATGTGGTTGAGGCGCCATCCTACCGGTCCAAACAACAAACTGCTAACTGCGGGAAGCTGGATAGACGAATAACTTCAGGATAGTTGGGGCCTGTTGTGTAGTAGCTCAGTGTTTCCCAACCAGGAGTACGGGGACCCCTAGGGGTACGCGAGAGGTTCGCAGGGGGTACTTGGAACAAATTGTGTTTTTGATTATTAAAGTCAAAGCAAACATGTAACTGGAGTTTTATTAGGAGTTTTAGTCATTCACTTTCTAACTAACCATCAAAACCATCGAGGCAGGGGGCACTCATAGAATAAATGAAAGGCCCAAGGGGTACGCAAGGCAAAAAAGGTTGGGAACAGCTGGTGTAGTTGACTGCCATGTTAGAACGCACCATCTACGAGGGAATAATATTGAAAATGGGCGGTGTTTTCATTGTTTTGTGGTCCTGAAAAATGGTGGCAAAATTCCCATATGATGATGATGATGATGATGATATGTGATGTCAGTTCCAAAGCTCTATTGACAACGGATAAAATATTTCAAAATCCCAGCTTTACGCCAATTGGGATTTTCTCTACAACGATATCCAAAACTCATACTCCGATGTCGATATACGATACGATATGGCCCAGCCCTAGTATGTACGCTTTGTGGATTCAGAAAGTTTCCAGTTCTCTTTTTATCATGTAGCTGTCTAACACACGAATCACATAAATTGATTTTCTATTGATAAAAACACTCATAATGATGATTACCCTTCAATAATACACTAAAATATAATAATAACAATAAAAAAGGTGACATACAGTACATTCAATAGCAAAGTTCAACAAACTAACCCATGAGTAAATAGAGGGATATGAATTAGGGTAACGCGCCTTTGCCGCAATACCAACTTACAATTTACCAAGTTGGAAAACTTTTCAAGTGTTTAACAGCTGTGTAGTGTCGGCTGCTCTACTGGATATTTGTGACAAAAGGGTATCCTCCCAGTCCTATATGAATACTTCCTGAATCCACTGTATGTATAAACGTTTGTCCATGAAAGGGATACACATGGATAATTTATAGCTACAATAACCAAGGGTGCCAACATTAGTGGAGAAGCAGACTGGTCCTGTCGCTGTCCAGCAGGGCATGGTTGGCATCGGCGGGCACACGGGATGATTAGGTCTCCACGGAGTACTCGGTGACTAACAGGAACAGCTGCCCTGGGTGTCGGAGGGCGAGTCCTTGAGGCTTTGGGTCCTGTGGTTGGACATGAGGTTCATGTCTCCCTCCATGCTCTCGTTCATCTTGTCACAGATCACGTCCACCAGCCGCTCGAACACCTGCTTCACGTTGATGTTGTCTTTGGCGCTGGCCTCAAAGAACTGGAAACCTGTGAAGTGTTTCCAGCGTCAAATAAGTCTGTCACGGGGAGGCTATGAAGATAGGTGTACAGTATTCAACAAGGAAGGTTTAATATATTATTCTCTATTTCTGCCCTTCTGTCACCTGTCTTAATCACTTAAAGCTTTTCATGTAAATGGGTCTGAACTGAGTGTAAACAATAGCATATGTGCTCTCTTTTGAAGTTCCTCTATTGAATGGGATAGCATTAAGGTGGACATATCATGCATATGAGGCTAAAAACATACTTTAGAGTGCCCATGCATTGATATTTTATCATTTGACTCATGTCTCTGGATGGATTAGATCAGTGGTTGCCAAAGAGAGGGTAGCGAGTACTCAGCCGGGGCTCCAAAGATGACTTATTTATTGATTTAAGATGGGGCCGTACTATGAATTAACTTGACACCTTATAGTCCACAGGTAAATATGCCAGAGTTAGCCAAGGTGAACACAATATATCTGTAACTTGATTTCAAAAACAATTCAAACGATGTAAATTAATATAACTAAACCCAGATTTCTAATGTTTTGTTGTTATTGTTTTGTTTTTTTTGCTTGATATTATCTACAGTATATCAGGGGTTTTCAACTGGTTCTGCCCCAGGGACCACCATTCAGACTAAGCAGTAGTCTGTGGCCCACTGTGTGCGTGTGTGCAATATAGGCCTATTTCTTTGTATAAAAGGTTATATACTTTATTTTACAGTGCTTTGTGTTCTCAAATGTATAAAATAACAAAAGTAGAATTATTAAAAGAGATATATCAACTTGATATTCATTAATATTCAATATGCAGCAGCCCTTGTGTATTTTTAGTAGTTAAACTGGATAGCAAGTCACGGACCACCAGCAGTACTGCCACACACCACCAGAGGGTACCACTGGTTGAAAACCCCTGATCTATATTGTTATTTTTAATTTTTTTTTACAATGAGGGTCCCAGATTGTTTGTGTGATACTTTTGGGGGTCCCATTCTGAAACGTTTGGGAACCCCTGGATTAAATGACGGTGCAGATTTGGTCTGGATCGTCCCCTGCAGGCAGCAGCGGGAATAATCTAGTAAAGATTAACTTTATCTTTCATCCAACAGCGTGGCTAGCAACTCCATGGCGCCGCTGCACACTTTGAGCAAAGAACGGATCAGAACTGACCCAGTGTTGGATTATGGGCTTTAAAAATGTGGAGGACAATGTCAAATAATGAATGAATTCCCAAGAAGTACAGATCGAAGCGCTGAACGATCTGTACTTCCTGGGAATCTGTACTACCTGAACCAGGTAGAAAGGACCAAAGTGAACAGGATTACACAAAACTGTATGCTTTTGGTGAGGGAAGAACATTACAACCCAGATTTTCAGTCATCCCTCAGTCATCAAGCTATTCCTAAAGCAGCCCCCACTTCCAACTATTCAGAATGATCAGGCACATCAGGCTCTCTATTTTTCCCTCTTCATTACAACCGGTGTATTTTGCAATGCTATGAAATGTTGCAATTGTGATTAGATCCAAAATACACATTTTAAAGATGTCTGAAATAAAAACTGCTAAACAAATACAAGGGACACAGTTCAGAATGTGTTTGTGCAGAGGTATCAACAGTATGTGTATGCCTCTCCTGGTTGAAGAGTTTGTACCTAGGTCCTCTGCTAACCGCTGTCCGTCCTCTGTTGGGATGAGTCTGTCGTCTTCCAGGTCACACTTGTTGCCCACAAGGATCACCTGTGCATTGTCCCACGAGTATGTCTTAATCTGAGTGGCCCTGTAGGCAAGACACAAACAAACATGACCTTACACAACTCCTGTTTCCATACTCCGTTAATATTTTGCAATATTTATTAAGATTAGGCAAGTAAAGAAGCTATAGAAAATGTAATACTTGTGTCAGTGTGCTTTTGGGAAACACTGCTCTAAACCATCCAATCTATGCTTTGAAAATAGATAGATATAATTTAAAAAAAAATCATAAACAGTGTTACCAGTCTTGCACAGCGTTGAAGGAGTCCTGGTTGGTGATGTCGTACATGAGCAGGAAACCCATGGCTCCTCTGTAGTAAGCTGTGGTGATGGTGCGGTAGCGCTCTTGACCTGCTGTGTCCTGGACACATTCACACAAGAAAAAATGTTTAGCTATGAGCTAAGGCTCACCACAAGGAGTCAGCATTGCTCAACGACACGGTGTGGCTTCCCTCTGGTAAAACATTACCTACAGTGGGAGGTGATGCTAGTAAGATGTGCTCTTTAAGTGTGAAGTGTTTCTCCATTTTCCCCACCAGGTTTTCTAGTTTTTCCTTGCCATGGAGGAGGGTCTTAGGACGGGGGATACCCTAGGCTTCTTTTCTTTAGATACACTGCCTGGCCAAAAAACAAGTCACCACAAAAACAAAATGCCACCCGCATTGTTTCAATAAGCTTCTGCAATGTCCAAAGGTCTATTTCCATCCAGTGTGGCATTCATTTTTCACCACGATCTTGTATCGATGATGAAGAGTGTGAACACTGAGCAAAGCCTTCTCCAGCACATCCCAACTATTCTCAGTGGAGTTAAGATATGGACACTGTGGAGGGCAATCCATGTGTGAAAATGACCATCCACACTCCTGAACCACTCTTTCACCATATGAGCCTGACCCTGGGATTGTCATCTTGGAATAAGCCTGTGCCATCAGAGAAGAAGAAATCCATTGATGGAATAACTCCTAAATAATAATTCAGGATGTTCATGTTTCAGCTGATCTCATGCTTTGGGCATATAGTGTTGCTGAACCTAAAACTGACAAACTGCATCAACCCCAGTTCTATTTGCTTAGTTAAATCCAGGTGGTGACTTTATTTTTGGCCAGGAAGTGTATTACATCGGTTTGTTACATTTCATTTTGATCCTTGTTACACTGTTGTGGTGTCTTAGGGATGACTCCTGTTGGGATGCTGGGCGATACAAAAATAATTGATTGTAAAAATGCGACTGAACTTTGTGTGTATGATGAAGTCTATGTGGTTTAAAGAGACCACAGGAGTCAGTCACTGAGCTTCATGGGGATTTTGTTAGTTGTTAGGATCAGGTAACCCTGAGAGTGGCACTCATTCTGCTCTCTTATTGGAAAATCATCTTGAGAACCAAAGCAACAACTTTTTCATGTAAAATATTTCTGAAACAGTGAAAAAACAAACGCACAACAAAAATATAACATTGTTTTTTCATGTTTGTTTCTCTACTAATACAGGGGTGGGCAATTATTTTTTACAAGGGGCCAGATGAGAAACCTGGATTGAGACCGAGGGCCGAATCAAACAATGAATTTAATTCGGTGCATATTGTAAATAGGAAAATACTATTGACCAAACCTTTTCTAATTTATAAATGAATAACAATAATAAGCAGTTAAAACTTCAGCCAAAAAGCTGAAGTTTTTGGTGGTGGTGCCCCCCCCCCCCCCCAAAAAAAAAAAAAACAAAAAAA
>OMNZ01108321.1:0-14408 GCA_900303255.1 Lesueurigobius sanzi
TGTGTGTGTGTGTGTGTGTGTGTGTGTGTGTGTGTGTGTGTCCTCATGGTTGTCCTTAAGTGTGTGTGGTCTGTGCACAGATTTTTACCCCGCGCTCACACTGACTCCAATCCGGGTTTGGTACTGACCCATCTCCGTTTTCCGCAAAACTGACACTCACACCAGTCCATTGGCAAGTCTCTGTAGCGGCTGCATCCAGCTCCGTCTGAGACATAGAAACAGCGCTCACGATAACACAACTTCATGTGCGTTCCCGTGAGTGCTCAACATGTGTGAAGTGGATGCCGCGCATTGCACTTTTGACCCCGTGTCACCACCGGCAAAGATGTAATGTTTACATTTCCGACGTAAGACAATAAAATACATTGTGAACGGACAGATTTTATTTTGAAATACACCGGATGTTCTTAACATCGACACTGGACTTCCGGTATCCCTCGTAATATTCCCGCCAGCTTGACTGGAGGCCACTCCGGTGTCTGCGACATCCGTCAAAAATAGACTCCTTGCGGATTCTTTCCGTTAGGACGGAGGACCTGACGTAGCCGGAGACGGGCCGTGACGGACTAGTGTGAGTGTGCAGCATTGATTTTAATGACTTTTTAAGTCAAAATGTGGCCGAAACGGACCCAGCTGACGGACCTCGGATGCAGTGTGAGTGCAGGGTAAGTCTCAAAACATTTACAATCCTGTAGTGTGTGGCCACCTTTACTTTGTCAAATCAAGAGAAAATCTACTTATTTGAAGACAATTTCGCTAATTCTAATATTGCAGTGTAGTCTGTTTAAATGGTCATAACTTCAGTTTCATAGGCTTGTATGATACTTATTCAACAATAATTCTGTGGAAAATACCATATTTCACATTATAAAATTCTTATTTGTGTCACGGCTTCTCACACTGGGGTGATGGTGGGTCCAGACGCAGTGCCAGTTGAGAACCACTGGCCTAGCGTATCGTCTACTACGTCTAGTGTGTAAGACGACTGTGTGAGAGTGCACTCGTATCCAGAAGCAGTGAAATGACTTGTGGCCACAGCGAAACGCAGCTCAAATGTCAGGTTTGTCAGACTGACAGCTCTGCCTCGGGGGACGCAGCCTCTGATCTGCACACACACACTCAAGTGCAAAGTCCTTTTTTGCTTTTGCCACAATCAGAATCAGACAGGAGCAGGTACCAGGAGAGCTCAGTGATCCTTGTGATGTGTGTGTGTCCCGTCTATTGAACACACCCCTGGAGCCATTAAGCACATTAACAGCTGAAGGTGCCGATAAAATATGAAGCAGCAGGAGTAAGGCATGGCATAAAAACTCAATCTGTCTTTCAAGATACTATAATAAAATGCATAATCAACCTACCACTGCGACTGGGTGTCTCTTAATTAGAGAGATTGGATATTGTAATTTTATTAGTCAAGCGAAAGCAGCTGCTGTCAAGGAAATACAGCAGTTTCATTAGCCACCTTCAAAAAAATCATGAAAAGCCCTGATCACTTTGAAATCAGCGAAATGAAAGGGGAGTGCCAGAATATTGTACTGGTTATTTTTATCTGCAAAAATAAATCCTGTTTGAAATGCATTGTTACTTGAAGAACCAGAAAACCAGAAACAACAAAACAAACTCCCAAGTCTAAGGACACACAGACCGTTATTTTTTTTTTTTTTTCATCTTATCAATAATGTGTTTCCTACTTGTATCAGGCTATGTTCCTGCCATCATTCATCCAAGATATTTGAGCATTATTCAGGACAGGTTTATTCCAACACAGGGTGCTATAAAGCCACGGACGAACATTACAAGAAGTGATGGATGCTAAACAAAACCATAGTGGTAGCAGTGTGGCGCAGAACACTTTGTTTGGATATTGTTGGTCTCAGCAGAGACAAACAGGGGCTCCCGTGGGAAACACAGGAAGCAGATGGCACAATAATAAGTGGTAATTACCGCCAGGATTCACATTGTTTTACATTGCCACTCACTTATTCACAGGAGGCAGAATAGGTTACATTACATTTGAGAAAAATAGCTCTGATTTTATTTTGTTAAGCTGTTTTAGCAATTTCACCAATCATGCACCTGTCTGTTACATGTGCTTAAAGTGTTGAATATTCCCATTAAGCAGCTGTCAGCCTGCTTCATCTTTGTATATTGCAAACTTCAAAGTTATATCACTCCATTTTAATATTTTATACTTGTAAATGTGTACGTATTCCCATGTATCATATGCCACACTACCAATTATCATTTCTTTCTAGGGCTGGGCAAAAAGACGATTTAATTGATTAATCAAATTTGTAGCTAAAATCAATTTTTATTTTGCTAATTCGAGTTTAAGTAAGAATGAAGGAAAAAAACAAACAAAAAAAAAGTAAGTCTCTAGCCCATTCCTGTCAGGAGTTTTAAAGAATTTTAAAGAAATAATTAATATGCTCAATCCAGCCACTAGGGGGCAGCCAAGGTTTAAAGAAGAGGAAGGAATCCCGCACCTGTCCAGCAGAGGGCACTGACACCGTCTTATGGCCATACCGCCTTTGCTCTGCCTGATCCTGTCAGATTTCTGTAGCAGGCCCGAGTAACTATGAAGGGGGCTAACTGGGCAATTGCTGAGTGGGCCCTATTTGAAGGGGGCCCCACAAAAAAAAATCATTAGTCTCCCTAAAAAATAAATTCTAAAAGCACAAATGGCAGCTAAAGGACCAGCTGAAAATATAATTTATTTTCTTAAATGCACCTGAATGCAGAAAATCACATTTGAATTAAAATTAAAAAAAACAAAACCTGCAGGACTCTCAGACTCCCCCAGGTCAAACGTGCAATATTTCTGCAGTCATTTTAAGTGCTTTAAAACTCGAATAAAAAAAATAAAATCGGAGATTTAGGCCAACTCAGCCTACTTTCTACTAAAAATGCAATGCGCACATTTTATTTTTTTGTTTCTAAGATTACTATGTGAGGTACTACGCAAATTCCCTTGTGGATCAATAAAGTCTAAATCTATCCTCTGGTTTTCCCAGCGCTTTAACCCACCAAGCCTAACCCTGACCCTATACTTAGACACTGACCAGCACGAAGGCCCCACAAGCAAGTTTTCAAAACGGCCTGACCCAGATATTTAGCCATCACAATTTGGCTCACACTTACCATGATGAAAAGATAATCTGTGATGCTCCACCACCAGCCATTGGTCATAATGTCATCGGCCAAAAATATATCCGTATATTGAGTGATATCAATTTGAAACATTTACTGTATATTACTGGCATAAATACTGTATGAGGAAAAAATGTATTGCAACTTTGTTTATTTGGTTGATTGTGGCCATTGAATTGACAATTTCATGTGTAAATCTATGGAGAACCAAAACCATATTGTGTAGTTTTGGCAATTTATTTGTTTCTAGGTGAAATCTTTCAACATACAGAAAGATTAAACTTGCCCAAAATCTGAAAATTTTGCCTGTAGTGTCTCCCTTTAGTAACGTGACTGCGTACATCCCCTGCAATGTGAGGTCAACTAATAAAAGACAAAAAAATGCTTCACTTACTGGTTATTTACAAAGGCATACTTGTTGATGGCTTCGATAACAGACTTGAACGGGATCTTGGACGTCAGCGTGTGGCCGTGTTGGACCATTGGCTCTCCTTCAGAACCGTCCCAACAATCCACTGGAACAAACACACACTCAGTACATATTCATTTACTACATCTACTCATTTTATCTAGATTCTTGTGGGCACCTTCGATACAGCGGCAGCCAGACTGCAGGACCCAGGCGTACATGTCCGTCTTCGAGTGCGACAGGAGCTGGTCCCCGGTCAGATACGTGTTGTGGGAGGAGGCTATGAAGTAGTTGCAGAGAGGCTGATCCATGTCTTGGTTCACCTCGTTATGCAAAGGGTTGAAGATGTCGCACGCCGGGCTGCGCATGAATCCCGTGAATCCTGAAAAATACAACAAAGAACGTGAGCAAACATGCAGTATTCACAATAGCCAGCTGCTTCAACCGCGCCGCGCCACGCTTTGAGGCCTCTGGTGTGTTTTGAAGTCAAAGTGCAGCTGGGAATATCAACTTTTTTTTTTAGGTGGAACCGCATCGGCGAGAGGAGAAAGGGGGAGAAAGCAGCCTTTATCCGGAGAAAATGAGACAAGAATACCAAGAGCCACAGCAGTGATGAATTCGATCTGAGGCACAAGAGGAACCAGGATATTGTAGTGTCGAAAAAATGAAAAATCAATTATCAGATCTGATGTGAAATTCTGACATTTTGTTGGGTGTAAGGTGTATTGTAGCTATCACTTGTGAGTGCGAGCAGGTGAGAGGTGGTGGGAGGAGGCGGCTTGGTCTGACATCTGGAGAACTCAAAAAGCCTGTGTTAGTCTCACCCTTCATCTTAGCTTCACCTGAACTGCCTCCTTCACAAAAGCTGCGCCGCTGCACGACAAACTAAATACTACAGCACTGCAAATCTCCTTCACGCTGTTTTGAAAAGGGGTTGTTGGTGTAATAACTCAGGCAAGGCAATTTAGAAACTCCATCATGCTGTCATTGTTCAAATACTCCACTGCAAACTAAAATGTTCTGAATCTTCCAACATCTATTGGTTTTTCTAATTTACCTATATCCGTGATTGCAAGGCACTGAGTGGGGATACCAAGATGATTTCAGATTACATTACTGTATATTCTGCATATAGTTAAGGTGTAGGTTAAGGTATACTTTATTGATCCCCGTAGGGAAATTAGTTCTCTGCATTTGAGGCCACCGGGGCGTGTGTAAGGAGCAGTGGGCAGCTGTCTGCACAGCGCCTGGGGACCCATCCATCCCGGCTAATGGTCAGAATCACCAGGCTGGAGGATTAACCTATGGTGTGTGTTTCTTGGTAGCAAGCCAGCCTTACTCCATGTATGAGATACATCGGAAGACAGTTTGGCATTACGCCATTGCTTGGAATCAAACTGTGGTGAGAACGACCAATCACAGCACGGGAGGAAGAAGTTAGCGATGCGTCATTTTCAGCGCCAGAATTAGTCAACAAACCAGTCAAGATGGCAGCCGCAACGGAGTGAATGAATGAGCTGAACTTGTCCTCAAAACCACAACAACTGGCTGCTCTGAAGTCTTTTTTACGTCACATCCGTGTTTCTCTGATTGGCTTACAATGGGTTTGTTAGTCCCGCCTCTCGTCTCGGATTTGAAAGCCATCCAACGGCGCAATCCTAGACTGTCTTCCAATGTATCTCACACATGGAGTCAGGCTAATGACGCCAGGCTAAGTTTTTGGGGTATAGTGTGTTTGTGGCGTATTGAGTTTTCAAGAAAAGCGTGAGCATTTACCATCAATTCCCAAGATTCCTCTTTGTTTGTTCTCTGTAGACTCCTCAAACTTCTCAACGATTTCTTCTACATACTCTGGTGTCACGTTCGTCATCTGCGAAAAGAAGCAAAGTCTCATTAATCTGTGTAGGTTCTCAGTCGTACAGGAGTTGTCCATCATTCCGCGAAACGTCCTCAATCATATTATACTATACATAACAATCACTCGCATAAACCGTTCAGAAGCAGTCTGACCGTGATAAAATATCTGTTGAACGTAGGTAGGACACACTCAAATGGACACCAGCACAAAGACCAAAATAGAACAGACTGAATCACAGTTAACAAAGAAAGAAATTGCCGTAGAGGACAAGCGGTGCGCCCCCTCCGAGACAGGAGTCATTTTAGGCTTGAGAGATCGTCTAAGGGGAGCAGGCTGGGCAGAAAGTGACTAAGCGGCTGGATATCGCGGTGACACTGGTACTGATGAGGGCGTCCTGACTGTCCACTACGCCGTGTCTCGCTAAAAATATTACAACTTTCCAACAACAGTCCCACCCCCCGCCCCACCCACCTTCTGCTCGATGCGGAGGAAGCTGGCGAGCTCCTCTGTGGTCAGGTGATCCTTTCTGTCACTGTAGGCCATCATGAGCAGGAACAGGTCTCGCCTCATGGACATCATCTTGTAGAAGACGGAGAACTCCTCGTACGTCAGTGTTCCCTGTTGGTCATCCGTATCCGCCTCCTGTGGCAATTAAAACAGCGTGAAAGGCCTGATGAGTGTAAGACTGACGAAAACATATTTGGTGTGTGTGTGTGTGTGTAATCTAAGTAGTAAATGGTGCAAAAACAATAAAATGCCACAGTCTGCAAAACAGGTCTCTTCTTATTGCTTTGTGAATAGTGCATTGGGATAACAAAGCAATTTTACCCAGAAGAAGTCAGCATTTTTTGGGAGACAACTTGAGATTTATAATGGGCAACATGAGCCACTGTTGTTGTTCATTCAGAAAACCTCCACCGCCTATTTCTGTCCAGAATATAAATGGCTTCAATTAAGAAAACAAGCATGGGATATTTAAACATTTCGCAAAAACAGCTAATTATCTGGTAGCGTGACAAAATGAAAGGACTACCCATCCTCCTGACTTCTTTCTTTCTGTTTTAGTTTGAGTATAAATGTTGGGGATGAGGTGGGTGAACATACAGACTTCTTGCCTGGCTCTCCACCCATTCTGGCAATTATGGCTTATGCTGTGAGACAAAAGTACAAAACTTTTTTTTCTTTTCACAAGAATTTGGTCGGATCATAATCACAATGCAACGACTACGGTGCAATTATTTTTAGGTGATATTATGTCCTCAGCCAGCAGCAAAATAGCACTTCTCCATGGGTTCTTATGCTGACCCTGCAGTTTAAGACTAGACAGAGATACATGTGATTTTGTTAATTAGTGTAGCATTTACCATTTCACTTGTCTCTCAAATTGGAATGAATACTATCTAGTCACAATTGCAGTACTTGTCAGAATAATCACAATTTTCCAAAAAAAAAAAAAAAGTTCAGCTATTACTACTTTGATGCTAATTTATAATGAATGCATGTTGGTTAGGGGGGCGCTATTGAGCTACTGAGACAGTGAAAGTGAAAGAACAAACTTTTTGTATGACTTTTTGTACTTGGAGGATGCTCATTGCTGCTTGTGTTAATATTATTCACTATTTTCCACATAATTTGTCATCAATAAAATCATCTTTGCGGCTTCTGGCCTGTAGAGGCGCTAAACCTAAAAAGTTGTGCAGTGTTGCTTGACCTCTTAAATCCCAACATGTGCCCAATTTTGGTCCTATAGGGTTTAAGAGGTTAAAGGCCCTGTATCATTTGGCTTGTGATGGTAGGCAATTTTGAGTTATGATAAACAAGCATATCCTATATAGCTGGGTATGACGTGAGCTACTGTATATTTAGTTGGTCTGTCCTGGGTATATGTAACCTGTCCTCAGAGGAACACAGAGACTCTCACTCGACTCCCGACTCCATGCCGGGCAGGTCTCCCACCATGACCACCAAGGCTTAACCAAAGATAATCGTGTCTGCCATGCATCATAGTCTGTTCTGTATACTTTTCTGTATCATTAAATCACGTGTTTTATAAGTATGCGACTATTCCTCGGCCACCAAGAACTAATTGATTACACCTTGGTAGTGCAATGAATTAGTTTTGTCCTCCCTCAGGAAATTGCAAAAGTAGAGATTTGGGAGAACTGATTATAAAGTTTTTTTTTTGCTGAAGAACCAGCGGGTAAGGTTATTGCTACAGTGAACCTGAAAAGTGAGCCTGAAAGTCGTGAAACATTCTTACAAACTCATCCCTGTGAAGAACTGGGATGTGAGAAATGTGTTATTAAAGTTAGGAATGAGTTTGGACACAACTAATAATTTAAATTTAACAATCAATGAAAGTAAACAGTCAGGGGTTAACTATATACTTACCATGATATTTTGCATCCTCTGTGCTCTGGGTTTGAGCGCGGAGCAGCAATAGGACAAGCTCTCCAGTTTGTCTTGGTTTGTGACACAGATCAGATCACTATTTGTTTTTTAGCGACATATCACTTTGATTTATTTATTTCTGGTTATCGGCGGACAAAAAGGGTTCATCTTGTATTCAGGTTATAATATTGAGTGTGATCGCATGTCCTTGCTGCTAGGTCAATGCACCTAAGTGACTGGGTCGGCTGCACAGGAGAAACAGATGTTCACAAACTGGCATCTGCCTTCTCCATCTTCAGCTTTAGCGTCACATCCTCCAAAACAACACAGATGACGGCGGCGACGAAACCTATTCCTATACCTATTCTTCATTCCCATCCTGTAGCCACAGTATATCTTCCTGGAGTCACAGCGCTGCTCATTCTATTCCTGTCACCTTTCTTTAGGATCCAGGAGCTCATACGGCCCGAATTTCAGAAGGCTCTATTCCTATCCACACCGAATCTAATAATACCGGCTAATGCCTCCATCACGCTCTCGTAATGAGCTGGCTGTGGGCCCCGGGAACACCACAGAAAACACACACACACAATCACCAAACAGGAGCCAGGATAAATCGCCATGTTTGGGATTCACCTCATTCCTAGTCCGGGCAAAAAACACCGATGGAGGGTATTTTGAGCAATCGCACAAGCTTCCAGGATTCACCCCCTAGATCGATGGTAAACTTAAACAAAATTAAACAGTCTCCCGCTGTGCAACCTGATGGCAGATATATTTTACAATAAATATGCAACAAATGAGGTTTATTATTTGTTTTTTTGTCAAATGCAGGTAAATTATTGTGTTATGTAAAAGGTAAGATATGATGGCTGCATCCTTAAGTGACATTTCATGCGGGGTGCAAAAAGCTCTGGGGAAAGACCACATTACAGTGCCATGTTGCTAAATTACCATAGGGTTTGGAAGCACAATAGCAATAGCATCTAGTATTGCATAAGAAATGATTGTACAGATTGACAATATCCATTTAGTCTTGTTCCTGTATTCGCTGCATAATACAGTTGTTGAATTTGAAGCTCAAGTTCAACATCGATATGCTGTTTATCCTTTGTTAAAATTGGTGAAATGTCAAAACTTGCGCCGTTTTGCTCCGCTGTTCAACAGTGACATACCTGGAACATTTGCTTGACTTTCCTCCTCGGCAGATTGACGTTGAGCTTGTGGAGAAGTTGGTAAATCTCATCGATGTTCAGCAGGCCGTCGCCATTTTTGTCTGCTTCCTCAAACGTCTGCTTCATCCACGTAAGAAAATATTAAGGAATTTTGCTTTTTTTTTTATTTTTTTTAATCATTTTAAATGTATTCAATGCTAGGTATTCGATATGAACTGTCATTTTCAACTTTGTTTCTTGGTGTGCCCTCAGGGGAAATACAGTTGTGCTCAAAAGTTAACATACCCTGATAATTTGATAATGATGACCCAAAAACCATTTATTCCACTCATGGTGGTTGCGTGAAGCCATTTATTGTCAAAAAACCTGTTTGTTTACGCTTTTCAAACTAGAAACTAGCCAAATGTCCCTGATCAAAATTTTACATATTGTGCATTTTAAAACAAACATCAATCTTTTCAGAGAGTCATATTTTGTCAGAGAGTCCTGTATTTCAGCTGAAGTGAGTTTTTCTTTGCTCCTGAACAATTTCCCTGGCAGTTGTTGAAGGTCATGTAAACGTTAGATCAGGGACATTTGAGTAGTTTCTGTTTCATTATGATTTCTAAAGAGTAAACTCAGTTCTTTGGCAATAAATGGCTTCGCACAAACCAAAAAAAATGTTTTTGTGTTATCATTCATATTCTATGAAAAATGGCCAAAAGATTAAAAGGGTATGTAAATTTATGAGCATAACTATATTTATTCAGGATTGTTCTTGCAACTGCAAAAAAAAAAGTCACCAATAAATGTCAAAAGATATTCCCTCTTTCAAATTGTCAAACAGATAAGAACAATGGAACGTCAACCTCCTCCTACAACAGCACAAAGGGGAAAAATACTGGAAAAGATGGGACTTGATGGGTTTTACACAAACTGTGGAATCTACAGTATGTATGTTTTTACTTTTGTTTGCCCTAAAATCTTTAATCAAAAGTAAAAGTTAAAAAAAAAGCATGTTGATAAATGTTCTCAAGGCCCGAGACTGCTGAGACGTGACATGAATGTAATCTTATAGGGACTTTAAAAGGATATTGGTCGTGTGTTCGCTGGCGTCTGGCGAGGGAGTCTTCGTCACTGATCCCAGCCATCAGGTAGCGCAGGCCGGTCACCCAGGTCCTCGTCTCCTCTGAGTTGGACGTGACCAGGTCCAAAGACTCCATGTGATTTCCATGGTAGATGGTGAAGCAGCAGGAAGGGTCCAGACTGCCCTCCGCCTGACGGTGAAAGATGTCTGACTGTACTCCCTCAGTCACCTTGTACAGTGAATCGATGGTGACTAAACAGTGGAGAAAACAAAACAAAAAATGAGTAATAAAAGGTCGCTGTCACAACAAAGATAGTACATGGAACTGGGCAAAAGCATCTATAAAATCCTTTCTTTAAGGCCAGACACTGCTGGTGAATAGGAAAAAAATAATTGAGGGATATCGTTTTCTGTCATTTTATGTTTTCAAAAGATTTGTTCAGAGGGGATTTGGATATATGTGACAGATCATGGATACCAGGGGCACAAGTCTATTTTAGGGCATTTTGAGTTATTCACAGATTCTGAAAGTGTAGTCTCCAAGCTTTCCAACAACGTGTAACACATGGAAATCTGATAATATTTGAAGAAGTTGTGGCCATCTGAAGGTAGGCACTCAAAGAACCTCAAAGCTGAGAAATCTGCCTCTAAAGATTGAGAAGTTCTCACCTCTGTCTGCTGCTGGGAGAGACAATAGGGCTCATTTACATCTCATTTAGATAACCATTTGCAAGGAAATTAGCATGGCGCTAAAAGAAAAAAGAAAAAATCCCAATAGGTGTATCAATTATATCGTCAAATATATCATTATTGTGATATTTCTTTCTTATATTGTGATATCGGTTTTAGGTCATGTCGCCCTGCCCTATTTGGGTGGTTCAAAACTAAATAAATCAGGCTATAGACCCTTTCATTGTTTGTAAACATTTGGGGCTTAGCTGGAGATGGAAAGCTAGATCCCTATCATTGTAGCTGTTGTCATAGTAACGATAAACAAATGTCTAATTGTTGTTGGAAATATCAGATAAAACCTTATTTTATCGTCTCAAATGTCATTCCTCTTGTTCTTGCTCCTTAGGCCACAACAGGACAACATTTGTTTGTTGTAGTGTTACACATTTTTAGTTTAATCTTATTTCTCTTGCTCACTTCCTGCCTCCAGCTAATGTCACTGATGATGTAAGCAGCGAAAGGGTCTATAGGATTTAAATATTGACAAGTGTTAAACACAAGACTGGAAAGTTTGGAGTCTGGAGGTACGACGAAAGAGGAGATATAGCCATAATATGAGAAAATTGCATTATGAGAAAACGGTCATTCCCCAAAGAGTTTTCTGGAGAAGCGTTGAATCAGTGGAATAATTACACTCATTATTGTAAAGATTAGGTAATTTATTTGTTTCCAGGTGAGCATTTATATGTTGAGAGAGAAAACTGGCCCGAAACCTGAAAATTGAAAAAAAATAAAAAATGTTTTGCCTGCAATGTCTCCCTTAAAATGTGTCAGAACTTTTGCACCATATTGCAGGCTGAAGGGATAGATTAGGCGGCAGACTTCTGTTAAAAATAGACATGCAGTTTTAGGAGACTTCTTCCTCATGGTCTAATAGGATTGGAGCATAATGTCAGCTATTGCGGTTTACTGTATGTGGGAAATGGCTCGAGGTAAATCACATTCTGTGCTGCATTTCTATGAACCGTTCCTACTCTACAGCCTCCTGTCGTTTACCACTGTTTCTAAAATACCTCAGACACGCATTTGAGAAGGTGGGTGCAAAGTTGTATCTGAGGGATCAAAATACAAGTTCCCCATATTAATCTCAACAATTTAAAGGTACGCCGCGTAACATTTTGGATTATACTGTTAATAGCCATTTTAAAAACTTGTTGCTAATGATGAAAATGATGTTTTTGCAGTGGGTACTCAAAGAATGGATTTGGATGAGGACCGAAACTATTTAAATCCTATATTTGTCTGCCTTTGGTCAACATCTCCATGAGACGAGCTGGAGACGTCCCCGCTCCCAGGAAAGCTACACTTAGGAGAGGAGCCGCTCACAGCAAAGACACATGTTTGTTTGTTCATTTTATAGGGATTTTTCAACAATAAAAATCAAATTATCAAATAAATGCTTGTATTGTATTCTATTTATTGGGTGAAATGTTGCGCAGTGTACCTTTAATGAAATAAATACCGTATTTTCCAGACTATAATTCGCACTTTTTCTCATAGTTTGGCTGGTCCTGTGACTTATATATTAATTCATATGTTACGTTAACATGCCAGACACCTATTCAGTTTGTTGTTTATGCTTCGTGTAGCTGAATAACCATCAGTGTGTTATGTTAGCATACTGTACACCTATTCAGCCTAATGTTCTCTAGTCTACTGTTATTATTATGAATTGCCTTTCAAGATGAAATTTCTGTTCTTGGTCTCGGATGTTGCAAAATAAATTTCCCCCCAAAAATGCGACTTATAGTCCAGTGCAACTTACATACAGTATGTTTTTATTATGCATTTTTTGGCTTGTGCGACTTATAGTTCAGAAAATACAGTAATTTGTGCTCTGCTATTCAGTTCATCTGTTATGCCTAAGTGGAGTAGCGCAGTGTCCTGTGCATCTTTAAATATTTATTTAGTTTACACTTGACATTATGTATTCCATTTACTGCTAAACCATCCTCTCCAACACAGTACATTTCATAATACCCGGGTTCCTGGTAGCACAGTGGCAGTATGACATTACTCTCAAACAAAACAGGAAAAGGGCATCTGTTGTGTTTCTCTTAATCATTTCAAAGGAGAGGATCAGAGAGGCTTATGCTGACAACCTCCACACATACAGAAAGGTCCAGCTCTTCCAATTGGTACAAGTGGGCTGATGCATAAAACCACTCAACTCTGAGGTGACAATGTGCGGGTCAGAACATTATCTCCCATAAGCAGGAAATATAGCTACATCTCTGGAATAGTGAGTTCTGACAAATGTATTACAATCTAAAATATTAAACCTGTATATGACTGTATATCCATCTGCTGTCTATAAAGGTTTTTAAATTCATAAGGGGGTATGCACTAACAATCTACGGCTGCCTTAGGAGCAATGACGCCAGGGGAGATGCGGCACACTGAGCCCTATCCTCTTATTCTTATTCTATAAATTATGTATATACTTTGCCTTTTTATCCGTTCATTGCTGTTCACATTGTGTCCCCCTTTCTTTCTTTCTTGTTTCAGGACGATTTGTCAACCCTGACCCTTTTCACAGTGTTAAAGAATAATGAATGGGGAATGTAACTTCTGGAACCATTGCATTAGCAGGACTTTAGTTGTGAGGTGTGAAGTGTGTTACTGCTTACTTGCTGGAGTGAACATAATATCTTGTACATATAGTCATCCGCTCTGTCTGTTAGCAGTTAGCAAGAGACCCTGCAGGCAATGTGCTCTCTTACTATATCTTTCAGCTGGAAACATATAAATGACCTAATATTTACAATAATGAGTGAAATTATTGGACTGATTCAACATCTCACCCTAGAACTATATGGGAAATTGTAACCATGACCATTTTCTCACATTGAAGGGACAACATCTATACCAGGGATCGCCAAAAAGCAAAGTACTGTATCAACCAGAAACTACAAATTTTCTTTTATTGTATTGAATGATCATCTTGTCAGTCCTAGAGGCCGAGTTACACGTGTTTCTTTGAAGTATAAGTAGCTTGCTGCCATTTTGTAACGCAAAAGTAGCTCACAAGGTGAAAAAAAAAGGTTGGAGAGCCCTGATCTATACCCTTTTCTCATAAGGATTTTTCAATTTCATTCATAGCCTGATTTATTGAGTTTTGAACCCCCAAAGATGTATTCAATAATAACCAATCCAAAGTCATCTCTGAACAAATCTAAACTAAAATATAAACAAAATAAAACTATACATTTAAACCTGGCCCTGGATCTGTTATTCAGATTTTTTTGCCAAAAATAAAGGGAAATTTGGCCATTGTCACGCCTTGTTTTTATATACTGAAGGCTTCATTTGCAAAAGCAGATATCTCCGTGTTGAATTTTTTGTCAAATTGTTCTAGATTTTTATCACCTTACTCTACAGGTGACATAAGTAAAACTAAAGTTGAATCAATTTGATCAAGAACAAGTAACTTAATATGTCTGATCCACTAATATAGGTCTGGTCATTTAAAAAAAAAAAAGCTACACAAAGGGAAAATCACAAGCAAATGATGATTTTTGCAAATGGCACTTACCTGTTTTTGCAAATGAACTCTTCATACGCTTGTTGAGTCACATTTTAGACTGTTGTTCTGAGCAAAATATCTTCAAACATAGCAAAGTATAA
>OMNZ01108322.1:0-13313 GCA_900303255.1 Lesueurigobius sanzi
AAGAGCCAGATAGACATTGTGTAGCACTCGTAGTTGAGTTCTCCACAATATCAATCTGGGACCGCTCCACATGAATCCGTTCGGAGTTTCGCTCGTAGTTCTTTGTTAGAGAGCGGCTCTGAGCTGTACATCATAATGTCGTCGAGTGGTTTTTGCGTTTTTTTGTAGCACGAGTTTGCGGGTTGAAGGCACCTTAACCCACACTGCCTTATTTTCGAAACAAATGTTTGTTTTGCTCGGCACCTGCTGCTTTCGTCGCTCCGTCCCACTGGTGGTCCTGGCTCAAACACTTTAGCGGGCTCGGGGCAAGATGGATTCTCGTGTGTTTGTGAAATCACAAATACCGCGAGAATTCAGCTTGCAGGCAAGGTTACCCTGGAGTAGACACAAGCGCCAATAGAACACTACAAGCAAAACGTTTACCAGTAACAGAACACCTTCAGTTGTAGCTTTTATAATGTCAGTGCCCTCTGCTGGACAGGTGTGGAGTCCTTTATTTTTCTTTTAAATTTTGGATGACCCCGAGTGGCTGGAGTGATATTGGTTATTTCTTTAAACATTCATAACTCCTCACAGGAATGGGTTAGAGCAGGGGTGCCCAAAGTTTTTTCCATGGAGGGCCAAATTAGCGAGCAAAGGGCCAAGCGCAATAATGTTTTATATTAAAGACCAAATTTAAACAGATCTACAGGGTATCCTTTAATTACTGAGTGCTATTGAGTAGGACATGCTGTTTTGGCGTTCTTAGGTACTATTGACACTGACAGTTTATTCAGTCACAAAATAATCAAAAGAAACTTAAGAATCTAAGCACCATCTCAAGGGCTGAATCAAACCCCTTGAAGGACCAAATTTGGCCCATGGGCCCCATTTTGGGCCCCACTAGGTGCCCAAAGTGACTTGCAGAAATGTATGCTCTACAAGTTGCGAGCCGAATTATTATATATATTTTTTTAAATCATCTCATCGGCCAGATCCAGTCCGTGGGCTGTATGTTTGTATGTATCAGTGACACTGGAGCGGTGCCTACACAGTGTTTCCCTGTGTTTAGAGCAGGGGTGTCAAGCAGGTCGGATCCTGTTTATAGAGCATACATTTCTGAGCATGTAAAAAAAGTGTCTAGCCCATTCCTGTGAGGCGTTATGAATGTTTAAAGAAATACCCAAAATTCTCACTTCAGCCACTAGGAGGAAGCCAACATTTTTTTTAAAGGAAGGAATTCCACAGCTGTCCAGCAGAGGGCACTGACACGGTAACATTATAAAAACTACAAAAACAGAAGGTGTTCTGTTACAGGTAAAAGTTTGCTTGCAGTGTTTTATTGGCACTTGTGCTCACTCCACAGCTCAGTGTGAGGAGGCAAAGCTAACAAGGGCTAAAGAGGGACTGGGGCCCCACACCAGAGGGGCCAAGGGGGCCCCACTGGGTAATCAATCAATTTATAGAATGTGGTCATCTAAAACACACCAGATTGCACTAAATTACATCTGTGTAATTCATAATTTCTTGGGGGAAGAGCCCCAGACACCCCAAATAAATATATTTTCACCTTAGTATTTCAAAACTCCTGGCTACGGCCCTGGTTGCACAAGCTTACAATACAAGTATAAGCCATTATTTTATTTTTTTACAAGTAGTAATTTCTACAGTCCTGTAGGGCTTTGACCAATTTTAAAATGTCAATCAAATATGCTGAATTATTACAGTGATCATTATTATTAATCATTTATTGAAAAGTTTTGTCAATAGTATTTTCCTCATTACAATATTTGCAGCCCGCGACCCGCCATCGTAGGTGAATTTCAGCCCACGGTCCAAAATGAGTTTGACACCCCTGGTTTAGAGTCTCTCTCCCCGGGCTCAACAAACTGTCCCCGGAGTTTCCCCATATATGTTCAGAGCTGCTCTGAACGTGCTAGAGTCAGGGTCCATGGTGATCATCACTCCAGGCTGAGTTTTAGTAAATTTAGCTAATGCTTCGCTTTAATTGCTTCTCTCAATTATATTTCAGCGGTGAGACAATTAATCACTCTCCCTTAAAAATGAACGCTAAAAGCACAAATGCATTTTTGGCAACATCAAAAGGACCAGAAGGAAATTTATTTTCTAAAATGCACCTGAATGCAGGAAATCACATCTGGGGGAGGACTCCCCCAGGTCAAAATAAAGTTGCACTTCTGACAATATATCTGATGTCTGCAGTCAATAAGTATTCTCTGACAAAGTCATGACTGAGCAACCTCACCCCGAATCAAATTTTTTAAGCACAATGAGCTGAGATTAAAAATACGCTAGCCTGGCCAGCCATACGCTCCTCCTTTCTGCTCAAAGCCTATCGTTGCACGAATGAGCGACTATTGGACCAATCACAGAGGCAGATTTGAAACGTGGCGCTTAAATGCAGAAGCCTGAATAGTCAAATTGCATATCATTCTGAACGGACTTTGTAAAGTTCTAACTACTTATTAAAATAGTTTAGCAGATCGCCTGTTGATTTGGCAGAAGAGGAGAATTTTCAGTGCGATATTTCTTGTTAAATTTAATGTTTTTGCACACGTTAATCCGCCATGCTGGTCGGACCGCGCCTTTCTCTGATTGGTTAATCGATCTGTCAATCACGCCCTTCTGAACTTACAGAGAGTACGCTCATGCCCAGACTACATGTCTTGTAAAGCGTGTAGTGTGGCTGGCCAGGCACTAAATACGCAGTAGAACACAGTGCAAATCATAGAAAGTAGTTACAACTTACAGCGCACTAACTGTGGGTAAATGTAGGTGCATTGTTAGTGGTAAGTCTTAATATGACACTTTTGTCATGAATTGTTATATGACTGCTCATTTTCAAGGCCAGAATTACACAACAAAAAAGTCTAGCATAGTCTGAGTTGTACCTCCTTTAGAATGCGGTCAATGACTTTTTGGTCCATTTTGGTAGTGACGGCCTCTTTGCGAAGGCGAGCTGCCACAGTGCCTAAATAATCCAGTGATGCCACTCTGAGCGCCATTTCTGTTTGCTTGTTACTAAATTGATGAACCTGGTGACAACAAATATTAAAATGGTTAGCTTTGATTTTTTGATTAATTATTTTCATATAAAACATGGTACTGACCAGCAATCTTCCCAGTAAACTGAGCAACAGTTCAGCTGCTGGCCATTCAGGCCTGTTAACGGTGGAGAGCAAGTCATGGACAAAGTTCTCAAACAGAGGTCTGTAGTCCTCCTCGCCCTGCTTACTTCCACACCTGAAACAAACAATCACAGCAACAATCCACATGTGCCACTTTGCACAAGGATTCAACAGAAAAACCCTTACTTTTTAAGGAAAACCGACAGAAAATTCTGAGCAGTCCTCATGGCTGTTTCATAAGAATTTGTAATAAAGACATCTTTATCAACCTATCAAAATGTAAACACATTTTATTAATATGGGAAAAGAAATGTAAAAATTACAATCCATCAGTGAAGATTTAGAAAAATACCTTCTTCTTCTGTTCTTCCTCCCCGTCTCTTTCAGACGGTAGTTGTACCACACACTGGATGAGCTGGAGGACAAGGGCAGAGACCATCTGGATGTAAACGTATTCATCATCCGAGTCACTGCAGTTTAACCTAAGAAGAATAAATGGCTCATAAACATCTTAAACTTAGATTAAAAAAGAGCAATTCTTTAACTTTAAAAATCACCTATAATTCCTGAGGCTGCGTTTACCGGTTGGAAGTCTTGCCAAGGAGGTAAAAATCTCTTCAAGAATGAGCTGTCTATGTTTCTCATAACGAGAAAATACCTAAAATGAACAAACAAGCATAATTGTATAGTTTGACAAAATACATGAAAAAGCCAACATGTTGTCCATCACATACCGCTGTGACAAGTGCGATGGCACACAACTGCAAGTCACTGACATTCTCCACAAAGAAGGGTGTAATGCCCAAAGTAGACACCTGGTTAGAATATGATGCTTTAGTTAAAACATTCAAACATGTTTTCCTTTTTCAGAAGAATAACAAATGCAAGATTCTACCTGAAGAATCGTGGTGTCGGTGAGCAGCTGAATCTCGAGGAGCTCCGACATATTGCTGACAATATCACAAACTTTAGTGTAGAGCTTCACAACCACCTTCTGTTTATTATTGGAATTCTTGCCTCTCTTAGATTTTGAGCCACCTAAAATAGATAATACAAACATTCTGTGAGCATAATACTTGGTGATGATGTCTGACTCTTAAAGGAACAGGCCACCGTTTTTTCATACTGAGATATGTTCTTTCCTGAGCTTAGACGAGTTGATGCGTACCTGTCTGGTCTTTGTGCATACCCTCAGTCACGCAAAAGACCAAAGATGTTGTTAGCATTTAGCCTCTCCCAGCAACTTCACCCTTGTTTGGGTCCATAGGAATATGCTTGGACCCAAACAAGGGTGAAGTGCATGCACAAAGACCAGACAAGACTCGTCTAAGCTCAGGTAAGAACATATCTCAGTATGGAAAAACGGTGGCCTGTTCCTTTAAAGACAATGTTCTGACCTCCATGATGATCTCCCCTGTAGGCTGGGTCATACTGAGGGTAGAGAGTGTTCAGCAGATGAAACTTGCTGAACTGCAGCACCCTTTCGATCACATCCTCGATGTAAACGGCTTTGGTCATGTGTGGAGATGTCATAATGTTGAGGGCAATGAGACAGGCATCCGCAGATTTGGTCACCCGTTCCATAATGAGGTCTCGCCATAGCTTCTCCTCATCCATAGAATCATTATCCTAAAATATAATGCAACAAGTCACTCTCAGCAACAGGTAACAACTAAGTAAAAACTGAACAATAAGTATATGTTAAGCTTTATTACTTACAAAGCCCATTAGTGTTGAAAGTTTAACACTGTCCTGAATGTTCTTCTCCAGAATATTCATCAGCTTCACTAATCTTTTAGTGGAAATCTGTAAATCGAGAATATTGATTAACCTTAACTTCTTCTCACTGAAGGGGGGTTGACAATGTGCTAGGCCAGGGCCACTTTAGTCTTACTTTGTTGAAAATACCCATAGCTTTAATCTTAGCAGAATCACTGCTGAGCTCACTCAGTTGGTGCTGTCCAAGCAAGAGTTCCTCAGGTATTTCGTCGTCATCTACTTAAAAAGGTGTCATTTAAAGTTTGTCATTTTTATATTTTAGGTCCAAATGCATGTTATGTGTGTGGATTATACCTGCGGAAGCCAAATCTGCATCTTCAAGGTTCTCAAGTATGCTTTCCAAGTTTGCTGTAAATCTCTTGAATGTAGATGAATCCATCATTTCTGTAACAAATAATGGATTTGTTTAGTTTATTTGGTTGGGACAGTGCAAGCACATGAGCATGCACGTAAACACACCACTCCGGAATGTAGCCTTGGGCTAATTTGGGCACATTCGTACTCACAAACACACTCTCATTCATCATGATCTATTGTACATGTTTTTAGTGGTAGGGGAAACCGGAGCACCCGGAGGAAACCTACGCAGACACGGGGAGAACATGCAAACTCCACCCAGAAAGACCCCGTCCTAGCCTGGTCTTCGCATACGCTCGTACTCAAATGATAATTGACCGGAGTTTACGGATAGCTAAGGCCAGGGATCGAACCAGGGGCCTTCTAGCTGTGAAGCACGAGCTCTAACCGCTGTGCTATCGTGCATTACTATTTTAAAGATATTGTACAAATGATTTGTAAATAGAGGAATGGCTTTTACCTTCAGTTGTCATCTTGGGTTCTTGTGACTTTCTATTTTTCTGTTTTTCTTTTTTATGAAGTTTTCTGGCAACTTAAATAAACAGCGATGTTAAATCAAATATTTAGGGATCAAGTAATTGAACAAAAACACAGTGAATTACCAGCGCTCATACTTGGAGGTGGAGAACTGTCATCTGAATCTTCTGGACTTCTATCACGATTGCGGCCACTTGAGGTCCGACCTCTTTTTTCTTCACATTTCCAGGTCTTGTCATTGTGTTTCTTTGATTTTTTTCTCACAACTGCAACATTTCAAGTTATTATAATCAAGTCATTATGCATTTCATGTATCAAGATTAAGAATATTCATATTAATAAAAGTACAATCCTTACCCTCGTCATCGGAGTCATCTTCACTGGTCTCATCAGAGCCAGACACCACATACTTGGGTTTTTTGCTAACAGCACTGTGTCTACGCTTATTCGATACCATTTCTGGGAACACAAAAGCCATAGCTATAAGAATAACAACTATTTACTTTTGCATTAGCTCCATGCACATACCATACATACCCAATTTAGACGAGCAGCTTCTGGATGAACGTGAATTCCTGCTCTCCTTGATAATTTGTTTTATTTCATCAATACCAAGTCTTTTCAGCACAACTACAGGCTTAGCTGCTTTTGCCAGATTCTTAATTAGTGACACTCTCTCCAGTCTGACTCTAGGCTCAGTCAGTACATCAACCGATTTACTTCCATCTCGCTTTAGCTTGGGAATAACAAAGTTTTTCAAGCTTGCTCCTGTGCCACCCAGGTATGAAGGAAGCTCACTAGTTTTGGTCTCCACAGTCTGTTTATTTCCAGTTTGACCACTAGAACTGCCATTCCCACCCTTTCGGTCGTCCTTGTTTGTAGAAGAGACACCTTCTGTCTTCACTCGGCTACAGAGGTCAGAGGATTTTTTACTTCCATCATGCTTTGTCTTCTGTCCATCTGGTTTAGCATGCTGTTCACCAGACTGTCTTTTAGAGTTTTCCTCGGGTTTTGTCTGCTTCTTTTCCTTATCCCTCCCATGTTCTTCCTCGCGGACTTTTGGGCGCTCTCTGTCTTTTTCGCGAGTTTTGGTTTGATTCTGATCTTTATCCTTACTGTGCCTTCTGTCTTTGTCTGGCACCGATTTCTTTTCTTGATTTTTTTCAGTTTGCTGGTCTCGGTTACGTTGTCTGTCTTTTCTGTGATCTGGGGTCTTTTCTTGGGTTTTGACCTTTTTATCCTTATCCTCTTTATCAATATTGTGTTTTTGGTCTTTTTCTTGGTCCTTTCCATGGATGATTTCCTTGGCCCTTTCCTTAGTTTTACTGCGGCTCCCATCTTTACCCAAGTCATGGGCTTTTTCTTTGACTTTCTCTTTTTCTTTGATTTTGTCTTTCTCTTTATCTTTGATTTTGTCTTTTTCTTTTTCTTTGATTTTCTCTTTCTCTTTCTCTTTTTCTTTGATTTTCTCTTTCTCTTTCTCTCGTTCTTGGTCTTGGTCCTGGTTCCGACTTCTGTTTTTATCCTGGTGGTCCTGGAGCTTCCCCTGACTTTTGTCCCTGTCCAAGTCTTTCACTTTTTTCCTGTGACGGTCTTTATCCAAGTCTTGGTCTTTTTTCTGGAGTTTTTCTGTGCCCGGTTCTTTATTAGCTTTATTTTGACTGTGGTCTTTACTGGTGTCCTGGCCTTTTTTGGGGGTTTTACCTACGTCCCTGTCCCTGTCCTTACAAACGCTTCTTTCTTTGTCTTCTCTTGTTTTTCTCACTTCAACGTTTGTATTCTGGTCTTCTCTATCCTTGCTTGGCTCCTTGTTTTTGACTTTTTCCTTATTAATGTCTCTATGTTTTTCTACATTTTTACTCCGATCTTTTTCTTTGCGCCTGTCCTTTTCCTTCTCAGTTTCAGAGCTAATTTTCACTTCTGCCCTTTTGATGGGTTTTGAACTATCAGGAATTCTGGTATTAAGATGACAAATACTATGGTTTTCCTGCTCCTCTTTGTTGGCAGATTCAGAGTTTACTTTGTGTTTTTGATGTGGTGTGTCTATCTCATTGTGTTTTTTGCTGCTATCATTAGTAGCATCTTGTTGCTGTTTAGGCTCCCTCTGGTTTTCCTGGTGGTGTTTACGGGTTTCTAACTTTCTAGAAATATCTGTGTGCTGTTTTGTGATAACTTGGTTTTCAATAATTTTGTTTCCCTTTTCATCTGTCTTGGATTTCAGGCGCTTTAGGTGATCTTCACAAATCTCCCGTGGTTCCAAGACAACTACAGGCTGGGCTTTTCCTAGTCCAGCTTGTTCGAGATCGATACTGACCATCAATGCAGGCCGACCTGTTCCATTATTTGTAGCTAATGTCTTTCGTGATGTTAACTTGCTGTTACGGTTATCCTTCTGAAGGCAAGGGGCATCCCCTGCTTCAGACGTGCCCCCAATTCCAGGTTCCTGAGGATAAGAGTCCTGCTTCCGTTTCTTCAGTGGTTTGTCTAAAAAACAAATATATATATATAAATATATGATGAATTTAGGCAGGAAATTTACAAAACTACAATTCATGAAATAAGAAAAAGGCATGTCTTCACCTTTATCTTGAACATCTTTATTCCAGCGTTCTTTCTCAAATGACGACTCGTGTTCTACTTTCTCGGATTCTGAAAGTGCATCTGTCTCAGTATCATCACACACAGTTGTATCCTTCGCATTGTGTTGGACAAGAGGTGGATGGCAGTTTGCCAGCTCCTCAGCTTCTGAAATCTGTGAAGCATCCTGGGTTATCCTTGGTAACCGATCATCCTTCATCACAACAGTATCGATATGATTATTTTCTACAGAGGGCGTTTCTCCAGAGTGATCAGTGTCAGAAGATCGTACTCTACTCAATTTTAAAGTTAGCCTTGAAGAGTCCTTCACTGGAGAGCTTACTATGTCATATAAAGCATTTTTGTCAATTTGTTCAAATTCTTCTTTGTTCCTCTCTTTCTGTTTCCTCTTGCACTCTGTTGAAGTTAGATGTTTTTCAGGCAGATCACTGGATGACTGCATGATGACCCTCGACCCTATTGAAATTCAAATTTCAAACAAACAAGTTGAGTCACTTATTGTACAAAAACAATAAAAGAAACGTACTGTACACAAATAATACATTTATACATACGTTTTGTGTTCTCTTCATGTCCAGCAGGAGAGCATGAAGAATTTGGAGATTTCACAGAAAATGCAGCACCTTTTATGGATGATCCATTTTCCTGATAATTACAAGACATGTTTTATGTTTTTAAAAGTCTTTTGTCAACTGAAATCTGATTATCTGATGGTGGAAAGGTATTGATTACCTCATTCCCTAATCTCTGAGTCAAGTTCATGTAGTTGTCACTGGAACCAACTTGTGCATTGTGATTGGAGTTATTTGATAGTTGTCCAGAGACCTTGTTGTCATGAATATTTCTCATACCCGCAGCTGTGAAAAAAATATATTACAAAAGTTTTAAATATCAGATCATGTGAAAAGCACATATCAAACTTGTAATGTAGAACTATATACTGCTACAATAAGTGAAGGCCCCTATTCATTGTTTAATGTTACAGAAACTCCTCCTTTGAAGATGTGTTTGGTAGATAAAGGATAAAGGGCGACAGTGGCAGTGGTTCAACTGGTAAGAGTGTTTGTCCACAGAGCCAAAGATCCAGCTGCTGCAGACTGTTGCGTGTCCTTGGGTAAGACATTTCACCCACTGCCAGTGTGTGAATGGTAAATGCCAATGGTGGTGGTGGTAGGGGCTGAGGGTGCAGATTGGCATCCCAGCTTCTGTCTACTCCTGGGCAGCTGTGGCTACATACACCACTGAGGCTGAGAGTGAATGAATAATGACTGAAGTATAGCGCTTTGAGAAGCTTATCAACTGGCAAGCTGTAACAGGCTTGTAAAGTGCAGCACAAGCAATTATTATTAATGAAGCTTAAGCGTAAATTCAACCTGGAAGACCTATTTAATATTAATTCACCACCTATTTCTTCAGCATCTCACAAATCATCCAATCGCCAACTCAACCCGCAGCTCCACGACAGCCTATCAACCCCCTCTCCTCCGGCCAATCATTGTCCAGGATTCCTTAAGCCTCCTTGTTCACCGCTTTGGCCGTTTACCAGTTGTGCAGTTGTGCTTGTGTCCTCCGCCTCTCCTCCACCTGACCTCACCTCTACTATGCTCATCAAGGCTAATACTATAAGTCCACTGGTCGCCTCAGGCCTCATCCTCTACGACCACCAGTGTTCGGACTCTGGGTGAAGACTTCTCCTTTATACATTCATCATGCTCATGTATTACTTACCGTTAATTCATTGTCTTCCATTGGGGTCTGAGCGCCAAACACGATTCATGTTCAATAAAACTCCTCTAATGCTGCTTTGTTTCTACAACTCTTTTCAGGTTAAATTATTATTATTAAGTTCTCACCTTGTTGGGCTTGTTGGTGTTGCGAATAAGTTGGAGGATTGTATTGCAAATAGTCGTCCGGACTTTGAGGAGTGTAGGGGCTTGGTATGGGACTGTTCTGCTTGGGTATAAATCTTGTACCCGACCCGGACTGCTGAGGAGTAAAACATCTGGGGGAAAAACAGAGCAGGTTTTCATACAGAGCTGAAAATGTATTTAATGTAGTTAGTGTAGTTAAGTGCCATGTTTTAAATAGTATAATGTTAGTTCCTTACCCAGAAGGACTTTGGGGTACAGAGGTTTGCTGATAGTTAGAGGCAGGACTACCGTGAACTTGATTCACTTTGTACTGTTGTATCAAAGATGGTTGCCTAACACCTAATAGTAAATAGATAGAAAAAAAATAATACTGGTTGGTAAATTTGTCACATTCTGACATCAGTCAACCTGATAAATATATTATAATGCAGTAAGCGTATGCAAAGTCTATGCTTTATTACTAGAGGTATGACAGAAATAATTATGAATGTAATTATAGCTAGAGAAGAGAATAAAACTGGAACTGGGTTGGGATACATAAATCACCTTTCATGGTATGTAAATACTTTGTATTTGACGACAACTAACATTTAAACATACAAACATGCAAAATTGCAAGTAAAGTGATTTTTCCAGAAACCTAAAACAAAACAATGCACCTGTTATAAACAAACCCTCCCCATCCTCATGTCAGTAATAGACAACTAAATATCCATTGAGCTCAGCGACTTAATTTCTCCTCCATGACACCCCAAACCTTGTTCTGGGAAGTCATACTTTTATCCCTGAAGACTTTGGGGTTCCTTGACAACAAGGTTTGCAGCAGCAATGGCATTTCCCCTTCTGGCTCATCATTGCCCAAATTGTCCTTCAGCTCACTGCATGAAAATATAACACAGCAATATGAGGCCTACCTTAAATCATTAGGCTTCAACCACACACAGTTCTATAAAAATGTTTTTACTCACATGTGTTCAGTAGAGACCTGGTTAAGACTGTGTACCAGCTGAGACACCAAATTCTCATCTCGACAGACCAGCAGATTGTTCACCTCTTCAGAGATCCTGCTGCTGTACAACAGACCTTTAGCAGTGGTGGCGGGCAGTGGAGAAGGCAGGGGTAGCTGGTTCAACACTATAGATAGAGATACATAATTACATGCAAATTAGATTTATTGATAAAGAAATGTAGTTTAGATGTTTAAAAACAAAGACTTGAAACATAAAAATAACTTACAGTCTGTCAAGCTAGCTATTCCAGCAAGAGTAGTGATGGGAACATGAGGCATATCACCATTCATGCTGAAGATGAGGTCAAACGGTCCTGTCAATAGCCAAGCTGTTCAATATCACTCTTCCTATTCCTCACATCTCCGAAATCCTACAAAATAAGCAAAAATATTTGTATGAACCACATTTTATAAAGTAAAATCCTACGGCCATGTCTACTTGCAAGTGAAACTGTTGAGACAAACTACAGTGTACACTTGCCATCAACTTAGCTGAAAACATAACACAAAAGTGTTGTCTGGGCATGTTTCTGAAATATATTGATTTATTTTCTTTCTGCCGTGGCATTATGCCATTCGTCTGCATTATCCTGCATTATTTTGTTTCATATGAAGCTCAACTAGGGTCTACTAACATAGCAGCTACTGACTTTAAACCAACACAGTACTTGGCTAAAGCCCAGTTTGACAAAATCTACATTCGCAGTTCACCTGTTTGCCCGATTAGACACCTGAATGATGAGGATAAAACACTAGAAGTCAACCCTAACAAGCGCAACTAATGCAATTGTATTTCAGTCCATGTCTTAGCTATTACAATGTATTAACGTGTCGGTGGTTTACGGATATGTCTTAGCACACTATTATAGCACTAGCATTTTCACACTATTACTAAGGTATTACCATTTTAACCACATAAGACACGATCAGTTCGCCAAATCGCCTGTATGAAGGTAACCACAATCAGTTCGTTGTTAGCCGGCTAGCAACAACTGGAGATAAAGCTATGCTAACTGGCTAGGTGTCTGTTTTTAGTTGCCCTAGCATAGCTAGCATCTTTGGGATTGTATCAAACCCAATCGTTTATGTTGGACTGCTTTTCCTAAACACAAAGGTAATATACAGTATTGAATTGTACGTTTAGTCTAGCTATGCCTTCTATAAACCCAATTTAATTTGACAAAGTAGACCTCGGACTTGCCTAAGGAAGCGTAACCCCGACCCGACGCCAAGAAAGCAGGGGTACAAAGCAAAGACCCCATCACAAATGATTACTATCGCTCTGGCTAACACCCGGATGGTCTCTAAGTGCAACGCAATGTTCAGGACACAACAGCAAAGGTCTGAGTAAAAACGACTCAAACAAATGCGATTGTTATTGTTGAATGTGTGTTATTTACCTCGGGATGTGATGAGAAAGAGAAGTGGCTCTGGAGGAGGAGAGGGGGAGGAGCAGGAGTGGGGTAGGATGGCAGCTGGAGAAGAAGAGCTCCCTCTCGTCCCTCCGTGGCGGTGGCGCCGCTCACACAGCTCTGCTGTGCTACAAGGCTTTACGGTTTGTTTTATGAAACTCCCTGCTTACTTATGGGATCTTCATTCGTAAAGGGCATCGTGTTTTAAGTGCAAATTAGTTTTTATGTTTTTTTTAAATTATTATTTGATAACGCACCTGAAATTAAATACCAATCACCATAGTGTCAATTAAGGGAAAAGGCTGAAAAAGTTGCAGTTTATTATTTTCACCCTTACAATAGTGAAATAGGAGCAAGAAGACTTCCATACTCCAAGAATAGAACTGGGTCTGGGACATGCTGCTCCCTTGGTGAAGCATAAGCAACATAAATATACAATTTCACAATTTATATAAAGTTAAGGATGTTTTGTAACTGCTGCAGCAGTAAAATATTGAAATAAATAGCCTAAATAAAGTTAGATGTTTTGGGGCCTATGCTATCAAGTGCTGGGACTTCCAAATCTTGGGGTTTAGTTTATTTATTTATTTGATCAGGGACAATGCAGAAATTGCATTAGTCTATAACAAGAAGAGATGCCATGTGCCAGGTTATAGCAAAAGAATGCTAATTTCCACCCGTA
>OMNZ01108327.1:3858-14854 GCA_900303255.1 Lesueurigobius sanzi
ATTCAACCTAAAATTGACTCTAAACTCATCAAAAACTAAATTCATGCACTTTACTAGAGCCAATAATAAAATAGACCCTCACTATTCCATTCAGACCCTAAACGGCGACATCATTGAACAAGTCTCTCAATACAAATACCTTGGTATCTGGCTGGACAATAAACTCTCTTTCAAAACTCATATAGATAATCTTTCCCAAAAGTTAAAAATACAAATTGGTTTTCTTTATCGGAAAAAAGCTTGTTTTTCTTTTGATAATAGAAAGCGTTTAATTTGCTCACACAAAATAATTAGCGATAGCGATTAATCAGCAGCAACGCACAGCAGGTTTCAAAACGTGTCAACATTTGTAGGAACTGTAGTAGTAACAGAAGCAGTAATAGCAGTTGTAGTAAAGTAGTATTGCAGCCGCAGCAGCATGTAGTAACAGTAATAACCTTATACATATCCTTATATACAACGGGTCAAAAGTTTGGAAACACTTTTTAATGTGTTGTTTTTTTCTTCATTTTCAAGACTTATTTACATTCTACATTCTCACTGAAGGCATTCAATTATACATAAACACATGGAATTATTCTTGAAACTAAAAGGAAATAGGGTTTTTTGCTGCACCTTTTGCTAAGATACAGTACTTTTGGCATTTTCTCAATGAGCTTCTCGATTTAGCCTGTTCTCGATGGGTCACTGCCTTATATTATGAAGTTCATCGAGTAAAGGCCAAGAAATAAAAGGTGCCAATTTTGAAGAATCTAAAACATAAACACATTTTGCTTCACCCTTTTTTGTTTCCTACGTGTTTCTCATGTGTCCACTCAGAGTTGAATGCCTTCAATGAGAATCTAAGATGTATAATAGTCATTTAAATAAAGATAAATCAATTCATAAACATTGCGATAGTGGTAGAGCTGGTCGTCTTGTAACTGGAGGGTTAGTGGTTAGTGTGCACTGTTGTAGTGTCCTTGGGCAAGACACTTCACCACCTTCAGCCTCCAGTGTCTGCGCACACACTGCTGCACTTTAGTCAAGATTTAGTCAAATAATTCTCTTCAGTTTTAGTCTATAGCCATAGTTGACTGGGTTTACCAGATGTGAAGTTAGTTTGGCCTGTGCACAGATGTCTTGAATCACATGTTTGTAGCTGTCTCATTTGAAAGCCTCTAGTTTCTGGACATATGTATAATATGAACGCTGTTTTTCCCCCAATCTCTGGCAAATACTGTATGCCAAATTTCACAAGTCATACTTTATAGTAGACATTTCCTTCTCTCTATTCTTGTTGTAGTTGGCAACAAGAATCTGAAAAAATAATCTGTGGGCCTTTTTGTATGTAATAATATTACATGCCCATTCGGCACAAGTGATCCAATTATGTGCCAGTCACTTGTCTCACAGTGTTTCCCCATGTTAATGTGCCGGAAGTGCACATGGCAAAGAACGGTGTCATTTTTTGATCACAGCACCACCCGTGGACGAAATTTTGGGAGAGCAGATTGAACGCCCAAATTACTTCTATGTGCTCTTCATTCTCCCCAGACACCTCCCCCAACATTTACCCCAAACGTTTGTAAAGATCAGATCTAAAAAAAAACAAAAAACAACAAAAACAAAAATGTGGTTCAAAAAGTTTATTGTTTCAGTTTCACAGCAAGAAATCACATCAGCTGTAATTGATCCTGCAGCGCTGGGCCTGGAGGCATTATTGGTAAATGGCATGACCTGATTATAATGTTTATGTGACATTCTCAAAGGTGTTTCTGGTTCAAAGTCTACAATCAGCGATGTACTTGTTCAGGTCTTTGCCCTCACAGTAGCGCTGCCATGCCACCCTGAAATAAAACAAAGAGAGAGATTAGATTGTGGCAAAAATAATGAAAAATGCCCATAGGCTTTTTACCTGGCTTTTTGTTTTATATTCGCATGCAATGAAATTTAAATTGTTAGTTTTGGTTCAAACTCAAGCCTAAATTTCCTAATGTATTTAACATTACAACTCTTCACAGGGATAAGTTTAAAATCACGTTTCACAACTTTCAGGGAGCAAAAACCTCAACTACAGCCAGCTAGTAGGATTTGTTTGTGTTTGTATGTGGCAGCCTGTGTGTCCAAGACAAATTTCCCCTTGGGGACAAATAAAAGAAATCTTGATCTTGATCTTAAAAATCGATATCGATATATCGGCCCTAGCCAATGTGGTTCCCGAAACAAGATTTGATTTAAAAAAAAATCACCCCCTCCCCCTCCCTGCCCCCATGACATTCATTTCAAAAGTTGATGGCTCTGTTTGTTTACACTTTTTTTTTTTTTTTTCTTTTACAGATTTCTTTGGTTCTTTGGCTTCGTATTTGCTGTTATTTTTGTTTTGTTTGTTTTTTACTTTACATTTCATTTATTTATTAAACTTTCATTCCTTTTTCCACCATTTGGACAATTTACATCAGAAAATTTGTATTAGAGGGGAGGCCACTTCTGATATCAAGGTTTAAAATACAAATTTCCCCTGCAACGTCACTCAACGTCCGCAGGGAGAGCTTGAAAGCTTTAACGTGTAGTTTTCAACACAAAGAAAAGCAAGTCTATCCCTTTCTGCTCCAAGGTTATGTGCAAAACTCGGCCATGTTGTAGTTGTTTCTCTTAAGCGCAATTTGGCGCCCTCTCCAATAAACGGCACACTAAGCGGCCGCCTGGTTCACCTATGCCTAGGCCCTGACCAAAAGAAACCCACAATGTTTTACACCACAATGACTGAAAACTAGTAAGTAGTGCGTCTCTTTTTTTCTCCAACCCAGTTCTGCCATGACCACGCCCCCTGCCTAGCCCCATGGACCACGCCCCATGACCACGCCCCCTGCCTAGCCCCATGGACCACGCCCCCTGCATAGCCACAGCTGCTGCTACGGAGACTGGGGAGTGAATTAAGTATTATTATAATTATGACTCACCAGGCCCGGATACCGTTGGGATCCTTCACGACTCGTTTGGCGCAGTTTATGGCGACAGTCGGATCATCTGTGAGAAGCTCTGAGGAACGAAAAGAGTCGGACAGATTTAACCTTTGACCTTCAGTCTGAACGTAGCCTAGGCCAGGGGGTTTCAACCAGGGTGCCGTGGAAAAGTTTGATGATTTATTTGACAAACACAAATGGGTTGAATGATCAAAAATCATATCTCGCTCTGTGGAGCAGCTTTGGTAAATCAGAGTGTGCTCTGGTGAAAAGATCGAAACAGGTGAGATATAATAATTTCTCTGGGTTTTTATTTAGCTTAAAACTGTCTACGGATGACTGAGAAATATCCCGGCAAAGTCTACTACCTGACACTGAGGTTAATCGAACGTTATTTAAATGCACACAAAATAATTAGCAATAGCGATTAATCAACGGTTTCAAAACGTGTCAACATTTTTTCTTCAAAATTAACCTGAAAAATTAGGGATTTAAGATTTTAGCCACTTCCCATTCGGTTTGACCCTGTCCTGCTTTGTCCTGAGAGAGAGGACACAGAGACAGGAGCAGGACAGACTGCCACAGGAGGAGATCTGACTTTGTTTTAATTAGGCCTATGTTTCATACATGTTTAAAGTGGGTAAATCTACTTATCCAAGTTACAACCGTGCACTAGGCCTATGAGCTAAAATAGGAGTCAAAAAGCATTCATATAATCTGGCACTTGACAAGGATAATTGACATTGAAATATTAAATACACTAAAGGGTTATTGTGAGTAACAGAGTGTGCAGCATCCTCCTCACAGGGTTATAGTGCAGATGTGACGTGACAATATGAAGGGGTGCCACGGACTGCGAAGTTTGCATGTTTTAATCCCTTCTTTAAAATTTAAAGTTTAATTTTTATCAAACAACCAAAATATCAAAACATTTTAGTCACAGTTATAGTGTCCTAAACTACATTTTATGTAGTTTTACATCTAATAGTGCATTCAGACCAAAGCCGATGAAGACGCCAGGAGCGAGCAATTTACACTGCGCCGCCACTTCCTACACGTTGGTAACGCGCTGGGCATGGGGCACCAAGTGCTTTGAGGGGCACCACTTTGATGAATGATTGAATGACATTGCACAGTATTTGTGCTGTTGTTTTTAATGCAATCGACCGCCAAACATTTCACAAAAATGGCTAGCAGCGGCCCCGAGTTTACATGAGGAGCACGTTGCAATGGATACGAGTAGCACGAGATTATCTCGCCAATTATAGACACGCGTCAATTCTCCATGGCCCTGCTCGCTTAAGTTGAAAAATTTCAACCTTTGCATCAAATCGTGGTGCGTTAATGAATCAGGGACTGACTCTGATTGTGACATAAAGTGACAGCGAGGAGATGGGACTGCCAGGTTAAAGTTGTTTCTGTTTTTTATATTTATTTTGTACTAAAACTACAGTAGAACTAGCTGATAGCAACTAGCCCGCCACAAATGTGGTAAAGTGCCACTATTTTACAATGATTCTCAATTCAAGTGACTTTTTGAAATGGAAATATTGTACAATTTTGCTAACTTTTTATTGAGCACTAATCTACAAACCGAAGACAGAAGGGCAGGCAGCGGGAATAGTACTAGTTCCAACGCCGGGACAACAGCTCCTTAAACTGGGCCTTGGACACACAGAAATACCGCTAATAACAGCAGTCATCCAGACACAGGAGCAGGTGACTGGTACTGGCAGTGTCTCTGGAGGACATAACCCAGGGACCGCGCCACTGTTGTTCGGTTTTCCTCAATAAGTAAAAGTACATTTCTGCCACATTGGCTTGACTGATAACAGGAAATGACACGCAGAGGCGAAAATATGGGAGAAACTTCCCTGGCCAATATAGAGCAGATTTTTCAGGCGATTGAAGCGTGAACTTTCAAAATATTCAAGCGATTAATGGCAGGTGTTTCATGCCATTTTTTTCTGCTTCCATTGCGTTCTATGTGAGCGCACTATAATTTATTCAGAAGAAAACATTATATTGACTAATATTATGACTAAATATTTGAGTGGATGAAACATGATGGCACCTGAGCAGTCGATGTTGCAGCCGTTGGCCGCACTCACTCCTCCGTCGTCGCACCAGTATCGACTGTTGATCTGGAAAATGCCGTAGTCCGTGGAGCCGTCTGTGTTGGTGTTGGTGGCTTCAGTGTTGAACTGGGACTCGTGCTGCGTCAGACACACCCCTGACAGGACCAGAGAGGGAGAGTGTGCTGGTCAAATTAGGCCTAATCTAATCTAAAGGCAAAATTCCAGGAATTAATATGTATAAACAGGAAATTACCACAAATGAACGTTGCTTCTTTACAAACAGTTAATATTAATAGTCTTGGAAATCTATCAAAAGAAATAAAAAGTGTTTATGAAATCATGGCCATGTCTGACCACCAGGGATTGAAGAGGACAGTCTTTAAGGTCTATGGTATGGACACAGGTTGTTATATCCATTTCCAATGCAATGTTTATTTGGAATTTTAGAGCTTCAGCTATTTTATATGGTTTTGTCCTGGCGTAATCCTGGTTTATTCCTGATTTTATTTATATTTATCATATTTAATGAATATAAAACAGTGTACAAGAGTCGAGCACTATGTCTTCTTTTTTAGACAGCTCTGTTGGCGTGCCGCAGGGTTCCATTTTGGGCTCCCTCTTGTTCTGTGTTTGTATAAATGACCTCCCGGCTTTTTGTCCTGAAGTTTACACACAAATGTATGCAGATGACGCTGTGATATATGTCCAAGCTAAGTCACATCAAAAAGCAGCTGCTGTGCTCCAGAGTGCAATGGATAAAATCTCAGATTGGATGATGCAATCACGCCTAACACTGAATCTCAACAAAACTGTCAGTATGTTTTTCTCTATCAGAAATAATCTCCACCACGCACCTGAAATTATTGTAATAGGAGAAAAACTTCATGAAGTAGAGTCTGTCAAGTATTTAGGTGTTGTGCTTGACAGGACATTATCTTTTAAAAACCATATCTCTAAACTGATCAAAACTATCAAATTTAATTTATATATTATATTATATATATATATTATTATATTTGTCATCAGATGAGCACAGATGCAGCCAAGCTTTATATGCATGCCATTAAATTTTCACATATTTTCGATGACATTTTACATATTGCATCACAACTTGGTCTCTGTCAACCAACACCTCAATGCAGCAATTGTTTTTTTTTTTAATTGTATTGAATTGTATTGAAAATTGTATTAATTTCTCCAATGTCAGTTTAGTGTATAAAATCTTACATGATCTGGCACCACAGCCCCTGAACGTGTTTGTAAAATCATGTAGTGAAGCAGGTCTCAGAACGACTCGCTCCTCGTCCAGAGGAGACTGATATGTCAACTTTAGGTCCTCTACTTTTGGACAGAACTGCTCTTCTGTCAAAGCTGCAGGTTGTGGAACTCTTTGCCATTGGCTGTACGAGAGCGTAACACTCTGCAGCAGTTTGAATTTAACCTGAAAAATTGGTTCAAAGATAATCAGAGTTGTGATCATTAATATTGTAATTTTTTTCTTAAATTGTCAGTATGTAAATAATGAATATAAATACTGTACTTGTTTAATGGTCTAGTTCTTCCTCTGGTGCTTGTGTTGGTTTTGATGCTTCTGGTGTCTTATATGTATTTTATATTTTGTGTATGGACTTTAGCAGAACCCTGAGTGCTCTGTGTAAACCTGCGGTCATTTTGCCTCTGCCCAGGGACTACAGATGGAAATTAGCTTGTAGCTATCTCTGGTCTGTAATACACATTTGTTATGCAATGTCCCTGTCAAATAAATAAATAAGGTTTAGTCCTGGTCTTACTCACAGTCTTTGAGTCTGACTCCGTAGGAGTTGTCCATCATTCTGCTCTTCAGAAGTCGAGCCCAATCGCATCTGTCGAAGACTTTCCCCTGAGCCGCCACAGCACAGAGCAACACAACCACAGCCACACCCTTCATCTTCATCATCACCTCAGCAGAACCAGACCAGGACCAAACCAGGAACAAACCAGGACTGAGTCTAGAGGGCTCAGTCCTGTATTTAAGCTAGTCTCCTCCACTGGAAACTCCCCTCTCACTTTTCCTTTCAGTTCTGTTCTGAGTGAAAACTGTCATCTGCTGCACTAAACAAGAATACTGCAAAAAGTGATGTCAAGAGAAGTTCAGTTTGCTTGAACTCAGAATATTAGACCTTATTTAGAGTCATTTTGACTTTCCACGTTAAATAAAACCTGAAGAACTGTTTCCAGTCTAGATTTGAACATTGTCGATCAGAAAATTGCCCTCACAAGTCAACTTCAGAATTAAAATTTAGACTTGCTCTAATATATATATATAAATGGTATATACAGTATAGTGAATAAATTATCAATAGGCTTAATCAAATTCCGTAATTTTAAGTAGCCTCATAATATCCCGATACCAACCGATACTGGGAGAATTTCACAAAAGTATGTTTGTAAATGACATACTGAACGAACAAGAACGAACATGCCCATCAGGAGGGCACAGAGGAGGAGGCAGAGAGAACCAGCACCCACAGGCAGCACGTTATGAAGGCCTCCAGGTGTAGCAGCACCGAGCGGAGGGGGGAGAAGCACCTGGACTCAAAAGTAGAGGAGCGACCACTCTGATGAACCAATAAATTGGTGAGCGCCATCAGTTGTGCTATTTGTCCATTTTTTCCTGCTTAAGTTATGTGTGTGTTGCTGCTTAGACAATTCCCCACCTAAAGTGATCTGATCATTAATGCATTGCAAATGTTATATTAGTTATTCTGTGACAGTATTTCTCAAACTAAAATACAAACACAAAGACAGTGGACAATATTATTTTTTCCCGGTATCACATTGGATATCCGATACCAGTATTGGATTGGTGCATCCCTAATTATTACTCTTATTTCGACATTTCTTCCTATTTCAGAGCAGAACAATGGATGCACACAGGGCCCCATGACTGGAACTGACCCAAAAGCCTGGTTTCGTTTTGAGTCAGGTCAGATGTGCCAAACCGAAAGAATCAACAAACCTCAGGCTACACTTGTACCAGGAGCAGCAGCAACTGGATATTTAGCACATTATCAAAACAAATATGCTTTGTGCTTTTAATCAAACTTTATTGTCAATCTCAGATCACATCAATAGGCTGCTGTGTTCATGTGACATCACAACATCTCAAACTGAAGGGGAGGGCAGCTGGTAATTATGTGGTGGTAACTATGGTAACTATGGTCAAAATGCAGATTTCTAGTCCATTGCTCATTTCTCTGTAATTCCTGGGCCAATCTAACCTTGCGCTGAAAGATGTATTCAAGCGAGATTTGTGATTTCACATACTCTGGGAAATACATCTTGAAAGACTCCAATCACTAACATTCGGCTCGACCAATGACGTGCCTGCATTGGGGTTTAAGGCGGGACATGTTGGTATGACTTCACACCAAATGTCCTGCTGATGAATAACAAACATGGCTGCGTCTGAGGACTTACTTTTTGACTCTATTTTAGCTGAAATGCTACTCTTTCTATTTTGAAAAGGGAAAAGCAAAGAGACGTTTGTGCTTTTCTCCGACTGGAATCTGCAAAGGTACAGTAGGCGGATGCTAACAGGTGTTTCACCCAATTATCTTAGAGTTTTGCTTAAACGGTCCCTCCCTTTCACGAGTGGATTGAACGGGAGCCTTCCTAGATTGATACGTGTAGAACTCATTTTAGAGAGCTACACATATCAATCTGGCACATGCAGGTTAGGGCCAACCCACATGAAACAAAAACTATCACAAAGTTCATTGTCTCCTCTGTCAGCACATATGAACTAAGGCAGTGGTTCTTAACTGGTTTGGCCTTGGGACCCACCATCTAGAGCAGTGGTTCCCAAAGTGGGGGTCGGGACCCCCAGGGGGGTCGTGAGGCCCTAACCTGGGGGTCCCCAGATGAATTCAAGATAAAATATAAAGACAAAATAACAATGTTTGTTTATATAATGTTTAGTTTAGGACAACAAATATTGTGAATTGGGGCCAAATAACAAAAGAAACTAAATAAAAATGCAATAATACATGTACTTTTAATGTTTTTCCACTTGAAATAGTTGTAAGAGGAAGTTACTTTTTACAGTGGGGGTCCCCGAGTCGTGCAGATGTTCATTTTGGGGGTCGCGGCCAAAAAAGTTTGGGAACCCCTGATCTAGAGGACAAGCCACGACTCAAATAAGAATTGAATTGCTTTAAATGAAGTAAAATACTATATCATGATAAAAAAAAAAAAACACCATCCTGAAAAGACCTGCTGAAAATGGTTCTGCGACCCAGTTTTGGGTTCCGACCCACCAGTTGAGAACTACTGAACTAAGGTGTAATTATTTTCTCATAAAGGTGTCCAAAAGTGGAGACAATATTCAAAAACATGTGAATGATGATGAACAATAATATGGCAGGTTTGTGAATCCAATTACTAGCAAATAATGATCAGGGAAAACATTTGCCAATTTTCTTTTTGGGAACTAAATTCAAAAACGGTTTCTCTTCCAGAGTTGTATTGTCTCTAACCAAAATATTCTGTAACGCAATATTCTCGAGTGGAGTTTGGACTTTGAATAAAAATGAAAATGCTATGGCCTCCCAAAAAAAAAAATGTGATTAAAAGTTCCACTCAGACAGCAAACACTAATATTGGGACAGACCAATATTTTCAAGCCTTGTGTTAGATCTGATCCAATAACTTAAAATACAATAATTTGTTTATATATAATCTAATGTACTGTATTGTCACTGTTTCCTTGTATTGTGTTGGCATGTGTAAAATTAAGCAAAAACCGTGCCATTTTCTTCTAAATAGCCTGGCTTCTTATAATCGGGGCCCCCCAAGGCTGTTCTAGAGGAAAATAATAACTTTATGCATTTAGCTGTATTGGCTTCTACATGACGTTTCCATTCCAGCAGAGGGCGCTGTTACTTTTGTCTTTTCAGTTTTGAGGTGGATGACTGTGAGGAACGCAGCCAAAGCGACTCCAAACACGGCCAAAGGAATCAGGAACCTCCAGTACATCCAACCTGTGGACCACAGCACACACTGACTTTCATTTCTCTGTCACAATATTTTGGGTCATTTATTATTTGACTATTATTTCACAGAAGGGTGAGCCTACATAAGCACCGTGTACTTCTACTCACTCCTTTTCCAATATCGTAGGTCAATTGTATTTTGGCAATTTTGACTTAGAAAAAAATAAATAAAAATGAACTAACATCTGGTTGAAATACATGCCCCGCCCCTTCCTTAAGCAATTGTTTTAGAAAAGAATAAAAAGACTAATATGAAACATGAAAACCTGTCACATGCACTTCATAGACCCATTGTTATAGTTTGTATTAACACAAAAATACAAGAAACAAGTTGTGTTATGCTCATTCTTACTGCTTTCGATGCTTTGAGCCTCATCCAGCTGTTTCTCATTGATTGCACAGACTGTGGACACATTGACTGTGGTTTTCTTGGTATCCGCTGGGTTCTGAGCCACACATTGGTGCTCTGAGGTGTAATCCTGGTGTTGGACGGTGAGGAGCAACTCTCCTGAGCGGCTGCTGACCACAGGCTGCTCTCCGCTGAACCAGGACAGTGTGGTCTGCTCTGTCTGATCCACTGAACACAGAAGAGAGAGGCCGTCTGTGCTCACGTTCACACAGGACACGACTGGAGCCCACACTGGGTCTGGAAATGAAATGAAATATTAATATCACTCAATCTCAATGAGGTATGAGCAGCTATAAGGAGAGACAATACAACCAAAACCCCTGTATTTCAATTTTCATATAAAACTTTCACCTGGAAACAAGTACATGCTGTAATGTTCAGAATAAGGAGTGTAATTATTGCACTGATCCAACATTTCTCCAGAACGACACGGGGGATTGTGATTTCAATGATACATTTCTCTGACGACATCATCTCCACTTTAGTAGCTCCTACAGACAACAAAGTTTCCAGACTTGTTCTTAACAATAT
>OMNZ01108329.1:0-18977 GCA_900303255.1 Lesueurigobius sanzi
AATTGGCCTGCCAACTCTCCTGACCTGAACCCCATAGAGAATCTGTGGGATATTGTGAAGAGAAAGTTGAGAGATGCAAGACCCAACACTCTGGATAAGCTGAAGGCTGCTATCGAAGCATCCTGGGCCTCCATAACACCTCAGCAGTGCCACAGGCTGATTGCCTCCATGCCACGCCGCATTGAAGCAGTCATTTCTGCAAAAGGATTCCCGACCAAGTATTGAGTGCATAACTGAACATAATTATTTGAAGGTTGACTTTTTTGTATTAAAAACACTTTTCTTTTATTGGTCGGATGAAATATGCTAATTTTTTGAGATAGGAATTTTGGGTTTTCATGAGCTGTATGCCAAAATCATCAGTATTAAAACAATAAAAGACCTGAAATATTTCAGTTGGTGTGCAATGAATCTAAAATATATGAAAGTTTAATTTTTATCATTACATTATGGAAAAGAATGAACTTTATCACAATATGCTAATTTTTTGAGAAGGACCTGTATATCTATGAAGTCTTTTTCCGCTGGCTTCTCCTAGGAAGAAAATTACCATATGTGGATACCAAATATGTCGTTATTTGTGAATGGATACGTGTCATGGCGGAGCATGGCGATGGTGGCGTGACTTCCTGGTAAATTCTGACGTATTGCTCACCAAAACATCATCATATAAACATCGTAAAGGGTTAGTTGTCTTTTTTTTTACTTTGACATTAAAACTAAAATGTTAAGGGACAAGATGAGACAAATATCTCGAAACTGACCACTTAATGAAAAAGATCTGTTTTCACCTGCCGTGCCTCGCCTTAAGTGCTTTTGGATGAGTACCTTTTTAGGTGGCATGTTATCCCTCCTTTTCAGTTATGTGTAAACTCTCTTCATGATATGGTTTTTGTCGTTGTGGTCATTTTTGAACTACAGTGCTGTACCATCCCCTGGCTCGTTTTCACATGAACACAATCCCCAGCAGGAAGCGGATGGAGAGGTGTTGTTTGGACAGCGTGTTCAGGGCTCAGGGTTTGAATGGCTGCTTATGTCAGTGCAGCACATCTCTCTGGGATGAGCTCATGGCTGTGATCAGCAGGGTGATGGGGGCCGCGGCGAGACACACAGTCATGCATGCTCCTGGCGATGAGATGTCAGGGCATTTCTATTCCTCCCTCTATCCCACCTGCAATCGCTGCAATGATTCAGTGGAAATTCAAACAAACAAATGACAGCCTCTGGGAGATGTTATTAGGTGTGGCTGTGGATGATATTGTAAAGATATGGTATGCTTTATTGTCCCTCTGACAAATTCCTTCAGTTCAGCTGAAGCAAGTTGTCGGGAACAGTGGATGACAACAGTGCATATAAAGGAGGGCTTCTCTATATCTTGAGCCAAAAACCTGCTCAAGATTACCTTGCTTTGTTGATACATGTTGTTGAGGCATATTTTGGAAAATTGCAGCTTTTTGTGCACCCGTCAAATCAATATGTAATTTACTGAAGATCTTTGCATCAAGAAAACATTCCCCCATTCATAGACCAAGGTATAAAGTATACACTGGAGGCAACGCAGGTTAAAGAGAGACACTGCAGATGAATAGTGGAAAAAATTACAGAGTGATATCAATATGAAAATCTTCATATCTAAAAGGCTAGGAAAAATCCCTTTGAACAAATCTTCAGAATATTGTACAAAACAATATAGTACAAAACTAGAGTCTTATGGAGAAACATTTGTTTATTTATTTATTCACACATAAACAAAAATATACAACAAAAACAACTAACTTAAAAAGTGTGATGGAGGTTACCAAAAACCCTCAAGGGGCTTAACGACATGTAACCTCCAATAAACTAAATGAAATACAAACATACATTTAAAACAAACGATAGAACTTTTTTTTAGTTGTGCAAAGACGTGTTACACAAGAAACAGGCAATAAAATGTTAGTAGGATATACCTAATGGAAAATTACTCTGACTCAGAAGCAATCTTTTCAAAGCTTTCATGAATTGAGATATTGAGAGCTCTGTGAGGTGAGTTGGGTGTTTATTCCATATTTTGGGTCCTCTGTACAGAACACTTAGCTGTTCTTCTTCTTCTCGTATGTCCTCAGACTGTCAGCTCTGTTGATGCCAGCCAAACCAGGGTGTTATAATCAAGGTCAATACGACCTTGGGAGCCATTTGGTGGCCGGTATTTTGGGCAACTGGTCAGTATGTGGTCCATGGTTTGTGATGGATCCACACATTCGCACTGGGCACTGTCTGCAAGACCCCAGTGCAGCATGGAAGCTCTGGAGCGTCCAACACCTGACCTGAGGCGATTGAGTGTGGTCCATCGCTTACGTGGCAGATGCTGGCCCGGTACATCTGTGGGGTCTTCAATGAACTGGTGCAGCCTTGATGTTTCCACTGGTCCCTCCATTTGGTTTTGACCCAGGTGGGCTTGGGGGCCCTGATGAGATGGCTACTCCGAGCTGAACACTATGTGATTCGTTGTTAAAGAAAAAGATGTTGTTCAGATGTTGAGGCAATAGATTATTTACAGAATTGTAAACGAACTGAGCAGTTTGAAGTTGGTTGTTTTGATAAACACTAAGAAAACTTAATTTAGCAAACAAAGGCTATGATCAACACAGAATATGGTTCTCAAAGCTTGTTTCTGAAGACGAAAAATAGGCTCAAGTTTAGTTTTGTGGGTGCTGGCCCAAACAATATTACAGAAGTTAAAGTATGGATATATCATTGCATTATTCAACATCGTTGTAACATTGGTATTAGTCAAGTGCCGGGTTTTTCCCAATATACCCACAGCTTTGGCTATTTTTGTACTTAACTAAGGTGGGGTTTCCAGAATTATGCTTCATCCACTATAACACCAAGAAAATGTGTTGAATTAAAATTGTTGAATTAATTTTATCCATTTGGATTATGAAAGAGGAGCTTAAGGAATTAGGTTTGCATTAATTAGTCTATTAATTGCACCATGATCCGATTATTTATATGTTAAGAGACTAAAACGGCCCAAAATTGAAACTTTAACTTGCGGTGTCTCCTCTCAAATGTCTTGCCCATAGGCACAACTACACGGTTCAGGAGTAGATGTCCCAGGAGTAGTAGTCCCAGGAGCTGGAATCAAACTTTAGGATGGGAGGCTAAAAGCTCTTACAACTGAACTACTGCCACCAATTATGTGGACAAAAACAAAAAAATGCATTTGATACGTTCAAGAAACCTCATCGCGATAATCTTGTCGGCATCTACAGTATGTGTGTGACCTCATCATAAACTATGCAGATCTTTGCACGAGAGGAAATGAAGCAGGACTACAAGCTATGCTACGTGAGGATGTTGAGCTGTTTGTGTAGCTGTATGCGAGTCTATAAAATTGCACAATCACAGCCTCTCACTACACTTGTATACAGCCTCTATAGGGGCAGACCCCGCAGGTGTTCAGCTGGACCCGATTCCGGTAAGCAGGCAGTTAGATGACACAACACATTCACTCCTCCATCTGCACCACTGTGGGCCGTCCTGCCCGGGGATGTGCCACGGCTTGCCAACTGCCTCCTGTTAGCTGCCCAGTCCCAAAGTCAGAGAGTGTCATCCGGATCAAAGGAGAAGGCCGTCAGAACCATGTAGCGTGTCCAGATGTTTTGGGGTTATGCAGTTGTGTTTGGTTCACACAGGTCTATATACTAAACCTAGATAGATTGTATTACTTTATTTGGTAAGGGATCAAACCCGGCCTCAGTTGGCTAATAAAAAGCTAATAAATGGATGTGTACTCAGCAAAGTCTTGTGTATCCTTAGATCCAGGCTGCACTCTGATAAGGAATGTTAGTGGACTTCCTTACCTTCTGTATCTGACTGTAATTACAGGCTGGATATTTCCTGCTTCTTTCTTTAGTGTGAATAGGGGCCCTCTGCATGTGGAAAACCCATGGACATACATTTTAATAACAAATGGATTCGAGAGACGAAAAAGGTTCAGGGTCAATGTGTTCGGAAATCGGAGGTTGAATCCCAGAAGACACTGCAGGTCAGTAATATTGCACATAATTGACAAAAAAGGAAAAGTGTATTGCAGTTTTATGTTTTCATACTAAACTAATGCATTTCAAAATGGCCTAAATTAAATCTAAATTATGCTTAGAATCAGGTTTAACTTCATGATTTCATTTTGTTTATGTATTATTATTGTTAATGTGTTTTTCCTGAGGGGATTTTGGATATCTTGTTTAGTTTTTGAATATTGTAGCTATTTGTGAAAATTTTAATTGTACCATGTTTTCTGGGTTCAAAACTCATTTAATATTGAAAAATCCCTCTATAAAACCTTGAAAAATATTGTTAAGTACAATGCCGTTAAGTGTGGTGTCTGTAGGTGCTGTTAAAGTGGAGATTTTGTTGCAAGAATGCAATTAAAACATCATTTGGAGAAAACGTCTGCGCATATGCATGTACAGTAAGTCCATGACGTCTTTTTCCCCTGACTTCTGCTAGAAACTAAATTATAATAAATTGTATTACCCACCGTCTTCCCATATTGGTATTGTCCTGTAAATGTCCCGTATTATAACAAAATAATAATACAAAAGACTGAACTCTGTCACTAGCCTCGCCTTCGCCTATTGCGAAATTTGTGCGACAGAGGGAACAAACCCGGAAAAGACAAACAGCCTGCATAGCTGTCAAGTGTCCCGTTTTGGCCGAGAAACTGCCGTATTTTACCCCTCAGCATTTGTGAATGGATACATGTGGGAAACATGGCTGAGGCGAGAAACGAAAAGGTTAAACCCCCCCTTTCCGGTGACACCAGGCTGCGTCCATTGAGATGAATGGGGAAACATCGATCTTCACATTTATGTGTTTTGTATATTTGTCAGACGCAAATGTGAAGATCTCAGTCGATGTTTCCCCATTCATCTCTGGTGTCACTGAAAAGGGGGCGGTAACCTTTCGTTGCTCCCCTCTATTGTGACTTCCTGGTAAATTCTGATGCGCGACTTGGCAAAACTTAAAATAGCCTTTGTAACGGCTTAAAAATATTATCAGTGACATAGGGGTTAGCACTCTCACCTCACTGTAAGGATTTCCTGGTTCGGTTCCCAGGCTAGTATGCTCCCCAGGTCTGCCTCCGTGTTTTCACTTTGTAGTCCAGTTTCTTGTACTACCACTAAAAGCATGTACTTTGGGTTTAAATGTATTTATTTATTCAATATCAGATGCACAACCCCAGTCCAGTAAGTCCAGTTTTTTTCTCCCGCAGTGCCAGTGCTTGTGAAGGCATCTGTGTGCACCCGGTGAAGGTGGGGGAATGAAAACAACATGGATGAATGTCGGGCCTCAGAGTGCTGTGTCCGGCATGTGCTGACGAGAGCCAGAGTCCAGGTCTGATCCACGCACGCACACTCAGACACATGTGCACACGAGAACAAGCCATTCTGCACAGCACGCAGACCCGCTGCTACTGCCATCCAGTCAAAGTGAATTAACTTCACTTTTTGATCACTGACAAGCCTCGCAAACAAACAGTGTGTATCCAATTAGGGTTAAAGCGTTAAGCATGTAAATAATGGTGGAAAGTAGCTACTGTGGATACTTTTTCTCATGTTTTCTAAAGCGGGTCGACAGAAATATACTATACAACTTCATCACCTGGGAATGTTTTTCCTTTTAATCACAGTGGAAAGTTGAATAGCTTTGTAATTCCTCCTTGTTTTTAGCCAGTTTTGGTGACGATAGTAAAAGGGAAGTAGCATTCTAGCTTGGATTTCTATTTTTACTTTACTACAGATTATTACGACATGTCAAAAAGGGTTGGTCGACATAAAGAAAAAAAGGATGTATTGGTTTTATATAGCGCTTTTCTGGACACTCAAAGTCACTTTACATGGCATTATTCATTCACTCCATACTTGGTGGTGGTAAGCTACTATTGTAGCCACAGCTGCCCAGGGGTAGACTGACAGAAGCGAGGCTGCCAATCTGCGCCATCGACCCCTCTGACCAACTCACACACTACACCCATCCAAGCACTGATCACGCCCTCCTTGCTCAGCTTCTGAGGTCTGCCAGTATTGGGTAGAGCAAGTTTCTTGCTAACAATAATTAAGCAATATTTTTGCAAACTGTCAAAAATGTGTTTGCAAACATGTTCGTTTAGATTGCTGTGTTGTCAAAAGTCTTGGATAAACCACAAAAGTGCTTAAAAAAACACTATTATACCATATTTTGAGAAATTACACATTACTGTTATATTCAGGGTTTCCGTGCCGCATTAAAAAGTATTAAAAGTCATTAAATGAATTGTGTCAAAAATAAGGCCTTAAATGTAATTAAAAAGCATTAAATAGAATTCGAACTGGCATTAAATCAAAGGTTCTTCAGAAGTTTCTCAAAAATGCAAAAATGTGGGTCTAGACTAGCCTAGTAAACTAGACATCCCCTAGCATAGTCTGGCTTGCCAGGCTAGGTCTAGACTGGAGTTTTGGCAGAAATGATGCACTTATTCTGATAACTATTTATCCCACTAGGGACAAGGACAAAAGCACAAAAGTGGAGCTCATCAATAAAAATTAAAAATAAAATGAATTAAAAAAAAGCACAATCTGGATGAGCTACTTACGGGTTGCACAGTAGCGTGAGCGTTCTATCAAATGTTCTATTGACTATGGAAATTAATATTGAATACGCACCGATTGATGGCATTAAAAATGTAATATTTGGGCATTAAAATGGCATTAAAAAGCATTCAATTTGACTTGCTGCTACTTATATAAACCCTGATATTTCAGTTGTACTTTTATAACATTTGTGACATTTTAGTAGCTTTTTGTTGATTTCTAGACATTAGAGATACACTCGATATAGTAAATTTGCATATCTTCCAAACAACATTTTTTACATTATCTTGTAGACCAGTGGTTCTCATCTGGTGGGTCGGGACCCAAAAATGGGTAGCGGAACTATTTTCAGTGGATCGACTTTTCCTAGGAACATTTAAAAAAATGTATTTTTTATTATTGACTGAAGAAGTCTAAACTATAATGTTTTACAGCAAAAAAAAAGATGTGGCTTAATTTGAGTATTTTTTTCAATTAAAATAAGAATTTAGATTTTCATTTATTGATTGATTTTGAGTTCAAGTACATTACATCATATACAATCTGTACATCCTCAGCATTTGCATGATGTTTATATATAATTGTAACTTACAACAATTATAATATATAATATACAACAACAGATAATATTAATACTTGACTCGTTCAAATCGAAAAGGAGTGGGAAGAAGTATATAACAAATTAATAACAAAACTATCAAATTTTAAGTGCTATGAGATGTTTTTTTTATCTTAATTTAAGTGCAAAAAAACATGTCCCACTGACAGATCTCCTTAACTTACTCAAATGGTCATGATTTCAGCTTCATAGGCTTATGTCATGCTTATTCAACAATAAATGTGTGGGAAAATACCACATTTTACATTTTAAATTCTTATTTGGGTTGCTGCTTGCCGTTCTAGACTAATGGGGTCCTGGTCTGTACCAGTTGAGAACCTCTGTTGTCGACGACATCTTGCCCACCTCTAATCTCAATATTCTCTTTGCAACACAGTGAACATCTGCTAATAGTATTAGTGGTTTGGAAGTGCCTCAGGAAAGTAATTGTCAGATGATGACACACAGTGAACAGCACTATAACATTGATAACATTCCGACCCGTTTATTTTGGACCTAAAGACATCCGCTACTGTAACTTCATCCTCAAAATGAAGTCCCTATGTGGTACGTTACAAACCATCTTTCCCTTTAATGAGCCCACTTTTCTCTGTGGGCCACTCTAATGCAGGTCTCATTGTGATAATAGCAGTCTCTCTGTGTCTGGGAAAGCCATAGTGCCGTCCACGAGCCAGAGTCCAAAACCACTGCAGCACCAGGGGCCATAAAGCAACTCTGATTCATCTGGCCTTGGAGAGTGGTCTTCACACATCTAGTCTTCCCATATGCGCTCGACACGCAGATGATAAACGATTTTTAAACATGTTCAAAGTAACTGTGTCCTGTTATATGAGCTATTAGTAGGATTTACTGGATATGTTGTTTGTAGTCAGATTTTAGTTCAGATTTACTGAGCTGTTTCATTATTTTACATCACCTTGAAAAGTTAGTCTTCATACCTGCTCAAGATCATTGTATCAAGGCCAGACCCTGTCGGCGAATAGGTGAGAATAATTCATTTAGAGATATCAATTGGAAACTTTGTCTGTATATTTCTGACACAAATATGACATTTGACTTTTCTGCAATTATGTTTTCATATAAAAAAAAATAAGGCAAGGCAAATTTATTTGTAGAGCACAATTCAAAGTGCTTCACGATTTCATAAAAATACAAGAAAGCAGATAAAATCAATCAATAAAACAAACAATCATTAACTAATTACATTAAATGCGAAGAGTGCAGATAAAACGTTCAGTTGCCATATGCACAATTAAAAAGAAACTTTTTTCAGCCTGGATTTAAACAGTGGCATAAGGCATTTTATGTGTAAACATTGGCAAAATGTGCTATATTTTCAGCGAGGGATTAAATTTATGGTTTTATTTTGATATAATAGTGGCAGATAGTTTTCTCAGAGGGGGGTTTAGATATCTTGTTAGCTAGCGATAAATAATACTGTAAAAATTCAAATTTCGCCATAGCGTTCAAAACTCAATAAATCAGGCTAGGAATTACATAATAAATCCCTCAGAAAGAAACTTCAAAAATATTGTTCAGTTCAAGACTGGAAATGTTGATGTCTGTATAGTCGGAGGTACTAAAGTGAAGAAAAAATCATTTAGAGAAAAGAGGGTTTAAAGTTTTGTAACGTACTATATGTGCATGTACAGTATATCTCCGCTGTCTTTTGCTCGTGACATCCGTCAGAAAGTAAATGACCATATATGGAGGATTACAGCATCTTGTTGGCCACATAGCGTACATCACATGGATAGCAGACATATTCGTGAATGGATACAAGTGGGAAACTTGATGGAGTGACTGTCTGGTAAAGTTCGGCACGCGCCTCAACAAAACATCAAATAGACATTGTAAATGATGAGTTTGGTTTATTTTTTACTTTTACAACTCATGTAAAGCGCTTTGTGACTCTTTACTTCTCTCTACTTTGACATTAAAACTAAAATGTTAAGGGACAAAACTACAATCTCAAAATGTACCACTGCATAAAGCAATATTGATAGCAGTGTGATATAATACATTAATATGTACGCTTTTCAGTAGGCAGGCTTGTTTATATTTTTCTGAATTCATAGTACCATTAAATACACACATAAATATTCATGCCCTTCTTCTTATAAAACAGCCCTAAGCCTCCACACTCGTGCCTGAGACGTTAAAGTAATCTTGCTTGTCCCATTTCAATCAGAGCTCAGTTCATTAGGAGCTGCTCTCACAGATACTCAGGGAATTCCTCTCCTCTGAGTCTGTTGTGACCCAAATACAAGACCACTCCTACCGAACTGGAAACATGAGCTGTACCCAAACGCATGTACAATGGTATATTCCTCAAAAGTGAAACCATATGACTGCTCTGCGTTCGAACTGCGCCAGCCAGGGCCAAACTGTGCTGAAGCGTGTTGCCGTTTGTTATGTGATTTGTGTTTTGGAGCTTGCAATTGTGTATTATTGCCCCGTGTTTGTTGCAACTGGGGGGGGTTCGACGTTCAATATTTTTGCTCGTTCACAGCCCACAGGTCCAGTGTTTACATATTTCACAGAGATGTTGCAAGATTGCTGTTCAAAATATGTATGGGGGCTTCTGTGCCTCCATCTGGGAATCACGGCATTGCATGTCTGAAGAGAGTTAACGGGAGGCATGTTTTTGAGCACTTATTGGTCTTGGCAAATTGTTTAAAAATAGCGAATGATGAAGAGGTTTCAGAGGGGAGCAGCTGCTATTACTGCTGAATTTTGAAGGAATAGGAAGGGGCTGCAGCTCCGACTGGACATAGCTAGGGACTCGTCGGCCTTGGGACTATCTGTTGCCCATCCGTCCATAGAAGTGGATCTCTACTAGGGCTGCACATAACATATCACAAAAAATATAGTATAGTATATGATTTTTTTTTAAATATATAAACAATGAAAGAGGGAGTGAATAAATTCAATTCTTAGTTGCGGTCCAAACACATTCCTAACCTTCCTCGCACATTTGGAAAATCCCATTTCTTTTTTACATTTTTTGCCAACACTCTCTAAAACCAAACATGCATGGAACTTATAAATGTGCAGAAGTTCAGTTTTAGTTACAACTTTCCTAATTTAGTACATTTTGGCCTTGTTTTGGTTCTGATTTAGTGTTTTTGGAGTCTTCTTTTGACACAATTTGCTGAAAAAGATATCCCAACGGTTTATCGAAATATGGCAATAATATCGTTATCGCGATAGTGCATGGCCATATCGCATATCGGAAGTTTTTTCAATATCGTGCCCACTGTGGTTTTTCTCAGGTTTTCCCACCAGGTTTTTTGAGTTTTTCCTTGCCACGGAGGAGGGTCTATGGATGGGGGATATCCTAGACTTGTTTTGATCGCCCTTTGAGATGACTCTTGTTGTGATATTGGGTGATACAAGAATAAATTGAAATTGAAGAGCAGCCTAACAATGCTCTCTATGAATTGCAAAGAAAGAAAGCGACCATTGTTTAAATTGTTTACAGATATCAGTGAAAAGAAAAGCATTTATTTACTTGAAGCAGACACCCATTAAAATGAGTGATACGGTGCCTAAAGGAAATGTAGCTGTTCTTTAGAGGTGTGTCATGGGCAGTTCATTTCATTTATTGTGCACATGCATCATTGCATTTCGGGAACAATTCCATACTCTGCATTTAGGTTTCTCTGACAGCAGTCTCCACCAGCATCATGTCATTATTCATTTGTGGCATTCAATTTGTTATGGGTCCAGTCGCCTGTTAAAATGTGGATACAAACCCGGCTCTCCGTGTGCATGGATTCACGTGACCGCTCCCTACCATCACTCCTCCATTACTCCCCGCTGTGCTTTTGGAGGGGCCTAATATTAAAAAGCAGTCAAGCCAATAAGGTGAAAGGACAGACCAGCTGAGCGTCTGTTACTGTTACTCAAATGTCTCAAAAGTGATCAAGTGTTCTTGATTATTGATAGGCATTAAAACTATGGGGCAAAAGTTATTTGATATTTTAATATTTACTATCAAGACTAAAATGTTTCTATGCTTTGGGGATCATTTCAAGATGTGAAATAGAAAAAAATATTGAGCCTATTTAATGTAAATCTTAATTATAAACAGCAGAGATGAGTGAATGTAGGTCAAATAACACAGTAAACAATGTACAAAATATTACCAAGCCAAATTTGAAATGTTTTTTTTTGTTTGATGCATTATTACTAATACTACTCTGTATATAACATTTTTATTACTGTATATTTTATTATATAACAAATTTGAGGAATTCTAATTTGAACTGGCTATTGAGTATCTTTTTCTTTTCTTTTCTTTTCTTTTACTTTACTGTATTGTAATAATACTGTATTCACTTTCTGAGAGTATGTGGAGAGCATATTTTACTCCCTGGTCTTTTATGTTGATGAAAGAGTTGTTTAAAAATAGACAGTCAGATTTCTCGAGCCGACTATATCTTTTGTTGTCTCTGTGAACTCGGACATGCCTGTGGGAGGATGAATGGGCTCCGTGCCTCCGCAGCAGAAGCTACTGTAGCACAGAGACGCTCGGGTCCACCCTCAGCTGACCCCGACCACCCCCAGACCAGGCCGAGGACCAGGGCGGGGGGGTGGCAGTGGGGTGAGCACAGCTGTTGGACTGGGCAGTGGAGACATCGTGGCCCCGTCATCTCTTGTTCAGCCTGATACCGGGATGTCCCGATAACAGGGGGTAGCTCACTGGCACTCTGTAGCGTTACTGCACACATGTTCAACATAATTCATGCTACTTGCAGCACTTGAAGTGGTACAGACGGCTTGAGGGTTTGGACCAGTTCGGGTTATTTCAGCTGCGGTTTGTGCTCAGGCAAAATGGTGTAAATCCTCCGAGCGTGAGCCCACCATAAATCTCTGCAAACTGTCAAAGGTTTTTAGTTTCCAATGTGACTTTATTACAGCGAGCACTTGTGTTTTGAATTTCCATATCCTAAATGTGAGATTTCATGACTGGATACATGCAGCAGACTTTATGGGCCAATGCACAATGATGTTTGGATGATTTATAGGATCACAGAGGCCCAAGTGGCGCTATTTGGTCTTATTTTCAAATTAGCTTTTAATGGGTTGAGTCTGCAGTATGGACTGTACAAAGACATAACAATTATTATGGGCGAAAGCTGGGGCGAGAAACAAACTTTATTCAGTCTTGGGTTTTATAAAAGGCCACAGATGGGGTGGCGTGGCGGCACAGCGGTTAGCTCTCAGGATCTGTTAGGCCTTTCTGCGTGGAGTTTGCATGCTCTCCCCGTATGGTTTTCTTTCGTTTCTCTGATTTCCCCTACTATTAAAAACATGTACAAGAGGCCATGTTAAAGTGGCCTATTGACTGTGTTCATGAGTGCAAATTGACAAGACGTGTTCACATGCATGAGTCCCATGCGTGTTCATGTACATGCATGTTCTGACCAAATAAATAATGAAAAATGACTACTAGACATATAAAAGAAGAACATGAGAAACTCCACAGTGATCATCTGGCTTTGTACGCTGTGATACAAGTGTAGTCTTGTTTTAACACTCTCATGCCCAGAGGGAACTGTGAATAAACATTTATAGATACTCTCACTTTTATGAGGAGTCAGACAAGAAAAGGCTGTGTTTAGAGGTGGGTTTTTGTTGTTTATGGGTTGTAGTTATTTGGCCAGAGGCTAGTTAGGAAAACTGTTGCTTTTATGGTAATGTTGCTATAATATGATCAAATATTTGTGATACATACATTCAAGACATGTTTTCAATTAGATAAAATAAATTTACCAGTTTTGCTAATATGTAGATTGTCGAAAAAAGATGGATTATTCTTTATAAACGGAGTCAGGCCTCTTGTAAGTTAGATTTGATTCTCAAACGGTTATAACCTCCATTGTTTGTTTACCACCATGGAAAGATGTATATACAGTTTATGTGGATGTTGAATCTGAATTTCCATCTTGACCTAAATAAAAAAGAGATGAATGCATGGATATTTGTATCTAATGACCTGCATCACTACGTTTAGGCCTTTCTCAGAACAATAGCTCGTAAAACCTCTGACATTGAAATATGCCGCTCATCTGTAGTCTTTATATCATCGTTTTGTCTTCTCGATGGATCAGCTCGTGCACCTAAATTGCTGTTTCTGTCCCTGCTTTTAGGGGACCGTTTGTCTTCATCACACAGCCACTTTGCCACACTTCCTCCTCCTCCTCCTCCTCCTCCTCCTCCAAGCGTTTGAGTGTTCTTATTTTTCTCAGTCTAAAATCCCATTCCATTGTGACGTTGACAGCCTTTATCCACAATGATAGACTGGGCTCAGACAGGCGGTGCGTCACCTCTGTGCCCCCAGCGCCGAGCTGCTCTTCTTCATGACTGAACCATTGTCTTAGATGCAGTGTTGGAATACACACTTTTACTCAAATAGGTCGAGAAACACTTTTGGGAGATGGAAAACATATGAAAAAACTTATGTCAATCTGTTCATTAGCTGTTGTAGTGGTAGAAGTACAAGCTGTGGAAATTGTTTGAATGTTCTGCTGTCAACAATTAAATTATTAAAGAAATATTTTGCATGGCTCTTAGTAGTAGGAGTAATCACGGCTTAGCAGTGTTCTAGATGTCTGTAAACAGTACTTAGTTTGCTCTGCGAAGTTTGAGCCTACGACACGCATTTAGAGGTGATGACAATGTCTGCTGTCCAGATCCATCCACAACGAGCAGATTACAAAGGAGACAGTCAATGGCTTCAATTGATGGACAAGCACTTGAAGATGAGAGCAGCTGACAGGGATTTATGTACGCACAAGTTATGCTACACCACTGCAGCACAACACCTTTTGTTCCTCTGGCAGCCTTTCAGAGGCTGCTGCCACAGATCCCAAGTGGCTGCGGCCCCCTCTATTGTTCGAAAAACCCACAAAGGTCAATGAGTGCTTCAAACATCCACATATAAAGAGCAGAACTTTACTTTTAGATCTGAATGATATGCCATAATAACACTAATAATAAAACACTATGGCCAACGAGCACTGATGGAGTTATATTTTGGCTTGTATCTCTTCTCTTTTACTCTCAGTAGCCACTTTGGCTAATTTAGTTTGACTATAGTCCTACATTTCTGCACAGTGCTATTTTAGTTTTCAATAATAAAATACAATCAGAGAGTAGTACTCCATGTTGTACCTATAATAGGCCTACATATACCATATTCCATTTGAACCAAAGCCAACAATTCTTTCATAAACACAGCCTTTATTACATTATGTTGTGAATCATGTAGTTTGGTCATTGTTGTTATATTTCAGCACTTTGGAAACTACTTTGTAAAATATGATTAAAAAAACAAAGCGTATTGAATTGGACATGCCTAGTACAAAAAAAAGACTAATTGTAACATTTGACTAGACTAGTAGAGGCCAATCGGTGAGAAAGTTAAATATCAAGCCATGGGTAGAAGGATGCAGCCCCTAAACCTTGTAATAAAATGTAATAGTAGTAAAAACAGGCTGATGGTAATGGTGGCCTAACAGTCCAAACTGAGCACCTCTCTAAATATTTATAGGTGTTTATGGTTTCCTTTGTTGGGGAATATCCATTATAAAACAACCACCCGCCATAAAAATCCCATTTCCGCATCTGATCAACATCCATCTTTGTTCCCTCATTCTATAAATATCCTTGTACATAAAGACCTTGAAAATAATCCATAAATAATCCAGAAGTGTTTAGCCATAAACAAGACAAAGACCTGCCTGGCTAACAAGTGTGCATGCACGTCTGTGTGCACATAAGCGTGCTAAAAACAAAGCCACACGTGTGATGAGGATCAAATGTGCTCTTGGACATCACATTCAGCTAAGTCTCTGGCACAGGTGCTAGACTGGTGACGACACATTTGAAAAGGTTAAGTGTGTTTTTTAAGAGGAGTCCTCGAGGGAAAGTCAACTCTTTGGCTAATTAGACAGGGCCGTCAGTCATAGGCCACAGTTGTCAGTAGGGACTGTTTTAATAAGCACAATACACAATGGAAGTCATGTAGCCGGAACAGTCACAAGAATAATTCACAGACTATTGTCAGTTACTGTAACTGAATATAACCGCCCTCGACTGAGACGCACCATAATTATGATAATCCTCCAAAACTCAAAATGAAGTCTTTGTGTCAGGCTCCAAATTAAAAAGTAACCCTTGAAATAATATGGACTAATCTAGCAATTCATATTAGTGTCTTCTCTCAAATGTTAATGTTTCCTCCAACATATTAAAAAGTGCAGTGCTACCTGAATCTTGGTTTAAAAAATAAAATCATTCATTAAACCAAGCTATTTTTGGTTCCAGATGTCAGTTGATAATAGACAGTGCATGCACATGTAAACACACCACTCTGGATTGTAGCCTTGAGCTAACTTCCAGCAGTTGGCCCACATTTGCATTCACAAACTCACTATCATGTTTTTAGCGGTAGGTGAAACCAGAGCACCCTGAGGAAACCTATGCAAACTCCACACAGAAAGGCCTGGCCCGGGAATACTGGTTTGCGACCACAGGATTTATCAGGAAAAAGATGCTAATTTGTGCATCACTTACTGTATGTACATTCTATCATAATTTAACAGTTTTTACCAACCCCACAAAGCACATCTAGCTACAGCATTTCCTTCAAACTTTCTCACTATCTGCTCTTCCTTGGACTTGTGTTTGGGTTGTTTTGACATCTCCATTGTTTATGTCCTCCACAGGCTCCACCATCTGCGCTTGATCCTCACCACATCATGAGCTGTCCCTCAGGCCCAGTCTTTGTTATTCTCAACAACATGGCGGAGGCCACAGTAAACCCATTTCAGATTAGGACACAACGACACACAAGGAAGTGCAAACATCCTCCAACGAACTCGGGATTCCGTTGTTGGAGAAAGCGTCCTACGGGGAGCCCACGCAGAGATGCCGCTGATAAGGATCGGTCAGAGGCGGCAAAAGAGGTGGGAAAGAAGGGATGATTTTCACTAAGAGCATCTTGGGTAAAAGTACAGTCTCATAATTCCTATTTAACAACAGAAAACTTCAGACATTAGTATATGAGGGAACATGCTCATCTTTCCAACATGTAGCTCCATTGATTGTTCCCACATTAAGACTCGATTTTGATGTCCCCAATTTAGAGAGATTTGCATTTAACAGAGCTCAACGTGGAGCAGGTATTTTTTTGACTAGTACCATTTATGTGTTTCAATTGAGAGAGACATTTTCCGAGGACCACATGTTTAAAAAAATAGAAAAAGTAGAGAGTAGAGTTACATTGCTGAAGGAGTAGAACAAAATTTCTGCTTTCTTGAATTATAATTTTTGCGCGGGCCTCACTCACTTGAACGCGCTATTCCTCAAGATTCGCAGGAGGAATGAGGCAGGACTCCTTTTAACGGGCTCGTACCTTTTAGCCAAGTATTCCAGCATAATTGCGCCTGCCATCACCGTCCCATCTTCAGGAGGTGCTGACAGCGTTGGCCTGGCCCTCCTCCGGAAAACAGCCGTCCTCCAAATCCTCTGTACAACAACATCAAGAGCTACACCTTTCACCGAGACAGAGTCCTGAATCGCCACGCGCTCTTGTGTGCGCCGATAGCGAAAGCAAGAAATCTATCGCACTGTACAGTATGTGGCAGTTTAAATGTTGTGCATTGGCTGACCTCATTTTGCATAAGTATTTTGGTGGCGGAACAAAGCTGATGATGGTATTTTGCTGAGGCTCCATGACCCGGGACCAAATTCCACACACACACATTAAACTGCTGGAGTGCGGAGGGAAGGGGAGCTGTAGGAGATGTGCTGCTCCGTTATGAGGAGAGCAGACACTATCCACAGCCCCGCAAATATGGTTTCTCATTTAAATCAGGATCAAACTGGAGATGGATTATGAACAGCGGGCTATAGCAAAAGCAGCTTCCAGGATGCCTTTTCATCCGCTGGGGAGCATTACCGTTTATAATAGCAAATAACAGGTGAGGTTCGTGCAGCGTTTTAAGAAACTACTTGCACTATATTTTCGTAAAGATAGCAGAGATGTGCTGGAAAGATCAGACAGCAAATGTCAGGTTTGGGATAGAATACATTTTAATATATTAGCTTAGCACGCCTTTGCATTTAAATGAGTTGAGGCCAGTGCTAGACTCGTTGACCATGAGATTTTTAGTTTGTGGTTGAGATTTGTGTTTTAAGTTTAGAGGTGAAACAGACATGGGAAGAACACGCTAATCCCAGGAACTTGCAAAGCAGTGATTCACCAATGCTCCGTTGTACAAATCCAAATATGAACACTAAAAAGAGTTAAGCCGAGGAGCAATTAATAAAGTAGTCATGATTCCTCCTTTCTTGCTTTCATTGGGGAATGGACTGCCAGTGCAGAAAGTCTGATTTGCAAAGAAGCGTTATGTAAGTAATGTATGGCAAGTGTAATAAAGTATTGTGTGTCGGATCTCATTAACGTGAGGATTCCTGGTAGCGTTGCAGGTTGTTAGCTCTGTGCTATCTCACAGTGACAGGACACGGGCCCAGGGAATGCAGTTTGCCCAAAAGTGCTTTGGCTGTTGGGTGAACAGTGTAGGAATGAGAGTTGAGGAAAGCCCAGCGGAAACCAGCCAGGCTCACGGTCTGGTCCTGTGCGGATTTATGTAGCATAGGCCTGACATTCAGGCAGTGTGACAAATTCAGCCGGGAACTCTGCCCATGTGAACAAAGATGCAAAGCTCATCAAGGGAAAAATATTTTGGTCGGAATTTCCCCCCAAACTTATGCAGCTATACTGTGTAATGGCTGTTGTTGCGAGTAGACTTACAGAGCTTAACAAATTTATTAGACCACCTTTTCTTGTCATGAAAACATAAATAACTTTATAATATATCAAAAAACCTGGCTGTTTCAAATTAACAATTTCATTGTTATTCATTAAGAAAATAACCAATTGGAATAACAAAATAGTCCTTAGTTGACGAATAATAACCTAAAATTATTATTATATACAATATTCTGTATGTCCACCTTTGGCCCTGATAACAGCTTCATTCTTGCTGCCATTGTTTTTATGTAGTTTTGCAAAGTCTCTTTTGTTATTGATTTCCAAATAGTTTGTAGCTGTTCCCAGACACCCGTAATGAGACTTTGGTCTGATCAATTTTTGATTTCACTAAATCACAGATCTGTTCAATGGGGTTCAAGACATTGGCTTTGTCAGTCCATCAGATCCAGCTCCAGATTCCTTTTTCATTAACCATTATAGAAACATAAAAATATATTTTGGTAAACAGAAATACTGTTCAATTATGGCAGCAGTGGCAAACACCTTATACTGGGTGGTGATCTAATACATTTGTTAAGCACTGTATTCTTTATGCATAAGAGGATAGAGCACCTTATACCCTTAGCGTAGGGTGGCCCAAATTATTATTATTTTTTCTCTACATTTGAACCCAGCATTTTGATCTACCTCTGGTTAAAGTTATTAAGTTATTTAAGTTTATTAAATACAAATTTCAACTACAATAAACCATATTTAGAGGTTGCACAATGCATGTGAAAATGATCCCATGTCAGTAAATAATTAGCCTGGTCTTACCATCCCCTCGTACTCATTTTGTACAGAGGGTCTGGCCCTACCCAATTGATCTCCGTTTTCAGGTGGGAGGAGTCAACTCCTTTTAAAATTTGAAACGATTGGATCTGATTTTACCCACTCGCCTACAACACCC
>OMNZ01108329.1:41884-56353 GCA_900303255.1 Lesueurigobius sanzi
AAATCAGGTCTAATCCTGGACTAAAGTAGGTCCAAACCAGTGCTAAAATGGGACTAAAAGCAGTAAACCAGGTCTGAACCAGGACTAAACTATGACTCAACCAGGACTAAACAAATCCAGGCTACATCAGGACTAATCAAGAACTAAATATGGTCCAATTAAAAAAAATATACCAGAACTGATCCAGGTCTTTGGCCCTCCATGTCGTGTACACAAAAGTTTGGACACCCCTGACCTAAACCTACAAATGTGTTAGGAAAGTTAGGATAGTTTCATCCACAACTATCAATGTAATTTCCTCCTTCTTTCATTATTTGTAATAGAAAATATCAGGTATAGTGCCTTTAAGGTAAAAAATAATAAAAAATAAATAGTGAATGATAAAAACACACAAAAATTGAAACTCTTATACGATCATATTGATTAATATGACATACTGTATGTTTTGTGTGTGTACAGGCAAGAGGTGTTCAAACTTAAAAAGTGTTAATGGCGTGAAACATTGAAAAGGGTACTTTAAGATTTGACCACACCCCCCACACCTTGACACAGCGTCTGGCACATAATTTGGACACTCCTGGTCTACCCTTGTACATCCATTTAAACATAAAGACATGATATCGCTGGAGATCCGAGGGTCACTGAGCGCTCATTGCCCTCACTGTGGCTGGCTCCAACAGGATGGGCATCCAGAGAGAAAAACAAAACAACAATCTGCCTAATTTTCACACTTGCATAAAACTTTAGCGCTGTATGTTTGTGTTTTCTGTTTGCCTGTAGGGAGACCACACTGGATAAGATTTGCTCTGTGCAGATCTGTTGTCGGCGCGAGTGTGTGCCATAAGTGTCCCATTCATGCTGATCACCTCTGTGTGTGCAGACAGGTCACAGGCTTTTGTTGAGTTATAGTGTCCACAAATAAAGGGGCTTCCTGCCTTTAACTGCCCCAGGAGCCCTGTCGCAACACTCGCTATTGTCCCCAATGAGCTCCAGCCTTAACAACTGGGCGAGAGAAGGTCAACTGAGAGTTAAAATATGGCCCGTGCCAATCAAACATGTCTGCTGTATGTTAATAGAGATATTTTGGCTGCGCTAATGGACGGCCCAGACAGGTGACACATGGCCAGGTCACTGCGGCGGCCATTTTGTTTTGTTTACTAACAAACTTCGACACATTAAGGTCCTCATGTGACGCGAAGAAGTTGGTTTATGTGTATGGCCATTAACCCAAGGCCAAAATCATGACCTTGAGAACCACAAACTCATTCATTTCTTCTCAATGTTTTTGAATATTTGCATCACGGAGCTGTCACGGTGGACGCGTAACATAAATCCAGAAAGGCAGAACACAGAAAAAAGCCTTTGTTCATTTGTTGTTTTTAAGCTGGACACACTCTGCACTATATCTACAATTATATACATTATTTTGTGTTCTCATTGAATATTAATTGTACTGTTGAGCCACCACAGCAAATAATCTGGACATAATTCAAATCTTTTTATGCAATATCCTGATACAACACTCTTAATCAGTGTTCACTTTGACAGCATATTTTAATATAGTTATAGTCTTTCTTTCTCATTTTACACAACGAAAATGTCATGAAATCTAGTCGGCTGAATCTAGAATCATTTTAGTCATCTTTACATTTGTAATTTTGGATTCAAACACATTTAATTATACTCTCTTCGCTTCGTGGAGCTTCTCCCACGTGAACAAAGCACAGACCTGTTCCTTTGGTGGCGAATTGAAATGATACAGTATGTGTCACCGTATTTCACATGTTTGTAGCCCCTTCTTTTCATTTTTATTTATTCTGTTTAGTTGATTGAAATATCTGGAGATTTCAGCCATCGTTTTAGTCTAAACAAAAACTTTTCATTTAGTTTTTGAAAGAAGTATTTTCTCCCCCCCTGTGCTGTGGGATTTCTGAACTCTGCAATGAACCTAATGTGTTTTTCTATGGCTTTAGTATTTTATCTCCTCGAGGCATGTTTGTACTTTCCTGGTCTTTTTTGTGTTTTTATGTGCTGGTGAGCCAAACATGAATTTCTACTTCAGGAGACAATAAAGTTATTCTATTCTAGATGAAACATACACTGGACATTCTCAGTCAACATACAAAGTAATTACAATTTCAAACTGATGATCCAATTATTCAAACACAGCCTTTATATGGAGAATTTATAGTCTCCTCCTAATAAGACAAAACAAAAATCAGTCACCCAATGCCCAGTGAATGTATACCTGCAGTAGTGTGTGTTTAATGTGCTCTGAAGTCTTATAATCGAGTAAAGCCGCTGTGGCCCTCTGCTGCCTGTAGCGTGTCGGGGTGAACAGTAAAAAGGGGTTACTTGGGGGTTAGGGCCCAAACAAGCCGGCAGTCTGACCTGGGTATAATGTCAGCGCCGATCTCGCTAAGTCAATATCACTGCACTGCCTGCCCCAACAGTTGACCTTTCCCCCCCCCCTCCTTCAAGGCGTAAAAGGGATTGTTGTTACAGTAGAGTGATAGGGTTTTATTGGCCTTTATAACTGGGGCTTTTGTGGGGGGCCAGTGTCGTGCTAATACCCGTCGGCAAGTCATTTAAAAACCTGCAGAATGGCTATGTTTTATAAGGCAGCCCTCGGTCCAGTGGGAGCTGTCCTTAACAATGGTCATCAACGTTAAGTTAGAGACTGACCTTCCTTTTGCCCTTTCGGAGAACTTGCTTTACAACGTTTTCTTGACTAGCTGTCCCACGAGTAGAGCCGCGGAGCCGTTCACACTCTTCGGAGAAGGTTCTCGGACAAATCGGACTTCAACTTGCTTGAAAGAAGCGAAAATTGTTGCAGGCAAACCGAGACAAAGGCGTAGCTTGTGAAGGATTTTATGTTAAAGTATGAAACTGGGGGTAGGATCAAATGAGTTTAACTTCTTCCTACTCTCTTTCGAACGTGTATATTTGGAAATGTGTCTTCTATGTCTTTGCAGTTGTGATCTCTTTTAATTTATGTTTCTTTTTTATTGCTTGTGTACATAACATATAACATACCCAACAAACAAACAAAGATATAGTAGTAGCAGCACTCTCGACCCTCTCATACATTTCGTAATGGTATGACATTTGCTGCCTTAATCTTATGTAAATATATAAACAATTGAACAAAAATCCCTAAATGCTTTGTCAAACCCGTTAATATGTATTTTGTGGGACTCCGAGTATTATTAGACTTATTTTTATGGATTAGAAATATCCACATCAGTGTTTTTCATCACATGTACTGTATGCCCCGACATTATTCCACCCTTGTAATTGTAATTTTACTTTGTACTTACGCGCCTTCCCATTGCCTGCTCTGCTCATATGACAATCGCTGTCATAAGACGTGTTCGAACCAGGGGAAGAATGTGACTTTATCGTTGGGCGTCGCTTATTCCAGATCATAATGGCCTGCGTCCTGTCATTGTTGGGACATGCTGCTGCTGCCGCCGCCGCTGCTAGTAGCGAGGGGTGGGCTTTTTACTGTTCAGAAGGTGCAGACCAGGTGTGAGGTGCTGTTTCAGGTCGTTGGGGCATATGACCCAAGAATGAGCCATAAAGCCCCCGGGACATGGATTTATGGGTCATCTGCTGCCCCCCCCCTTCCAGCGGTCACAGGTCAGGGATGCACGACATGTCAGTCTTTATATTGGAGAAATGTTTCAGGTGAACCTTGAACTGGACTGGTGGCTATTGCTAACTTTAGTCATTGTACAGTGTCAGGTTCACAGTAGAATGTGCTACAAGTAAACCATTAATGTTTGACTACAGGGTTAGATAAATTGCCTCACATGATCTGCAGGTAATATAGTTAAATATATTAAATATAGTTAAATACATATATACAGTTGTGCTCATGCATTTACATACCCTGACAGATTGTTTTTTGGCAACTTTTCAAGGAATATGAATGATAACACAAAAACCTCTATTTCACTCATGGTTAGTGGCTGTGTGACGCCATTTATTGTCAAAAGAAAAAAAAAGCTGTTTGTTTACGCTTTTCAACTAGAAACTACCCAAAGGTCTTTGATCAAAAGTGTACATATTGTGCATCTTGAAACAAACACCAATTTTGTCAGAGAGTCCTGTATTCCAGCTGAAGTGAGTTTTTCTTTGCTCCTGAATAATTTCCCTGCAGCTGTTGCCGATCAGGTAAATGTTAGATCAGGGACATTTGAGTAGTTTCTGTTTCATTATGATTTCAAAAGAGTAAACACAGTTCTTTGACGAATAAACGGCTTCACACAACCACTAACCATGATTAAAAAAAAAGGTTTTTGTGTTATCCTTCATATTCTCTGAAAAATGGCCAGAAAATTACAACTTCTGCCAGGGTGTGTAAACTTATGAGCACAACTGTATTTTGATCACTTTCTATCGTGCAGTATTGTTGCTCAAAGAAAGGAGACTTCTTTGAAATATAGAGACTCTTTGATTGGTCTCTATTGCAAGACTGGACATGTGACTTGGCGGAGGCCCATGCTCTGACTGCTTCTAGTGTCATCTAAGAGTATCATTTGTATGTTGCTATGTTTGCTCAGAATAACTTGTATAAACTGTAGTAGATGATGGTCAATTCCTGCAGGTTCTTTCCCATTGGCTCTTTCTTTGATCATATTTCAAAAGCCAGTTTCCACCACAAACTAACGCTTGGAAAACCTGTTTGCGCACAAGACCACTTCTGAATAACAACTAAAACTTTTGTCCATATTCGCGTACCATCTTAACCTTGCATTTACTTCATGAACGCCCCCCTCCCCAAAGGCAGGATGCTGTGCGGGGTCCTCCCCTCTCAGACTTGCTAATGGACCAGGCTGCTGACTCTTTAGGGAGCCACACAAAAGCCTGTAGTTCTGCGGTGAAAGAGTGTCTCCCCGGTCTCTGGCCTTGGCTGCCACAATGGCTTTGTCCAGTATAGAGCTATAGTATACACGCCACCGACTGGAAGTGAGAGCTTTCAAATTAGCATGTTCACTTCGCAGATATGTACGGAGAGAAAGGTCCCAGTGCTCGGCAGCTATACCACATCAAAGTGGGTTTTTTTGTTATAAAAATAGCGGATGAAAGAAAGGAGATGTTGGTCAATTTGCAAACAAAACATAAATAGTCAGCCTAGTTTATGTAGTATGTAGATTTGTATTTTTTGTGAAGCATTAGCACAAAAAACAGCCTTTAAATCAGGCCTATTTTGCTTAGTGTCATGTTACCTGTATAGCCTGTACATCTGTACATCTGACATCAACCAATACATGATCGTGTGCACCTAGTAGCATCCCTCACCGATCCATACTTAAGCCAACAAATTCCTTTCTGAGCATTGGAGAAAGTCACACTTGAAAGAAGGATGCTGAGGGTGCAACTGTCCAGAGTTTGACCCGAATACGCACACTCTGGGTTTATTGAGGTAACAGGAAGGACTCGGGCTGCTGACATTCCTCAAGAGGTGAAGGAGAGGCAGAGGTCAACAGCATCCTGCCCGGGGAGTCACCATTTGGGTTTCATTGTTCATAAAGCGCATTGTTAATAAGCTACTAGCACCACAGTAAAGCCTAAATGAGCTCGTCTTAAACCTGAAGCAGTAGTCGGCAAGCTTTTCACGCCTTTCCACAAAATACCAGTCTTGGCTTTGACTAACGTGAGCCTTAAATGGAGCTAAGTCAGGTTTAAACCAATGACCTGGACGCCGTAACTGCGGAGAGACCGAGGATAAACTAGGACTGAAATAGGACTAAAGTGGCCCATTTCACTCCTCGGTTAGGCTAAAGTTGAGTTTCCTGATGGCAATGTGTAGCTGGCAGGACCTGTGACACATATTTTGGGTATTCATCTATGCCTGATTACTATTTTGCACTGTAAAAAAGTTTTGTTGTCATTGTATTGCATTAGGTTTGAAAAGTTTGACAGGATCTGGACCCAAACGAAGGATTTCAAATGTACGCGCTCCCTCTTTTATTGCTCTAAACCAAAAAAAAGGGCCTTCAATGAATCTCTTAAATTTGATTAGATGATGCACTGCGCAGATTTGACAGTTACAAATGATCTTCGGCATTTTTAAGCCATGTTTGGATTAGGATAAGCCTTTAATACATGGTTGAGGTTAAACACTGTGCTTTGTAAATGACTTTTACATAAGACCTGCTATAAGTCATGTGTAGTTTTTGCTGGCATATTCAGTGGGAATTTCTTGAATAAAACAGCCAGGACTATAATAAGCTGTGAAAAAAAAAGGTTTTCCACTATCGTCAATTGCAGTTAGTGAAGAGATCTCTCAAGTAAGACCCACAAGACACAAACCACTGCCTCAACCAAAGCCCTACCACTGGCTGTAGTAAATTATGAGTAATAGATGTGGCTCTGCTGTTACTCACTTATAAAATGCAGATCCTGCTAAGTCAACTCTCTGCTGGAGGCTCTCTCATTGGGAAGCGTTGGTGCTAAGAAACCCGGAGAGACGCCTGGTGTTGCCACGCAGGGCCGTGATTGGTCGCGGGGCTGTGAAAGGGCGGGGTTTTCAATGTATGGGCAAGGAGGAGTGGGAGGCTTGAGTGACCATCTGGCCGGTCTGCTTCATACATGCATTTAAAGTTACTCCAGTTCGCAGAGACGTCTCCTCAAGTTTTAGGGGAAGTTTTGAGATGGACTTTGACAGCTTGTTTAGACATTTCAGATCACTGTGGTGCTGGATTTAGATTTGTGGAGGTCTCGTGCTATGGATGAGTGTAACTGGATATACTGGCTTTGAGATTCTAGTCCTGAAGGCTGTCAACTAAGGTAAGGGATTGTTTTGGTTCAAGATCTGCAAGAAATTGTCGACGTAAGCTAACATGGGGGATTTTGTTATTTGACAGTAGCACGTGCATTGTAAGGTGAACTGTAAACATGATGGTGGTCTTTCAAGTGAAGTTGCCACTCCCTTCCATTTGGTCCTAGAATTAGCCTTGTTAAATGTGTCCATGTTAAAAATCAACTGCAAAATCAAACGTATTAGTGAATTTATCTTGTAATTTGTTGAATTTAGATGATGAGTGCGAGGAGTGAATGAGTGATGTAAAAGTAATGTCTTAAAAATGCCAGTAACAAGTTATTATTACAGGACAAATGGGAGGACCTGTGGGGACAACAGGGATCTTTGCAAAATTCTTGTTTTCCTCCACCAGCAGAGGTGAGACTGTATTGCTGAGTTAGCTAGAGCCAAGTTAAACATGTCAGTCCAGTCCGGGCTGACAGAGGGCCCTGTGTAGCACTCTGTGTATGTCCACTTCCTCCTGGAACATAGACAGCATTTGAGCTCACGGCTTGCTCACTTTCCTATGTGCTCTCTCAAGGCCTGTTAATCCAAAGCCCCAAAGCCTGACTTTATGGGAAAGTTTAGCTACAGAATATAAAGTTGTAACGGTTGTATGTTTTACTCGCTTCTAGACGTGAAAAGTGAAAAATACCCACAGTCGTGACGTGCAGGTAAGGCTTAAGATGAGGTGCCATTGCTAAAGAGTTATTATTACTTATAAAAATTTGTAGTAACTTCAATAATTACTCACTGTTAAAAGGCAGTAGAGTAAAATTTGCAATATCTTTTTTCAGACCACATTTATATCTGTAAAAAAAAAGATCAGACTGTATTAAAGGCACATAAACAGGTGTTACTCAAGGTACCATCAAATTGACCACATTAGAACCAAAATATCAATTGTTTTGCAATAGCAGACACAAACAAAAATAACATACTGTTTTGCAACTTGTAAATCCTGACCTATCACCTGGCATACCCAACCTTTCCATACTTTAGTCAAAAAGGCCTAATTAACATCTTCATATGTCACTGTTTTATCCTCATGTTGGGGGCCCTCCCCCCACACACTACCAGCCTATGGCCCTCAGTGGGTAGATCAGTCAGATGCAGAGCCTGCAGCTCCCAAAGCCATGTTAACAAGTACCTTTACAAAGGGACCACAGGCTGTTAAACATTCGGGACTGCAGGGGTCTTGGTATAGTGTGGGAGGAGGGCAAGGCCAGTAGGGGACAAGGGGGCTTAGAAAGTAACCCTACAAACTACAGTCTCCTTGTTAGGGGAAACTGTAAAAAAGTAGTGAGTCAGAGAGTTAGAGGGAAAGGGAGTCAAAAGTTAAAAAGGGAGAGTTGAAATGAATGGCATTGTGTCTAGTATAGAAGGTTAGTCAGCAGACTACTATTCTTTGTGAGTCAACCAAACCTAGGATGAATAAGCCAACATCTCCAGGCTCCTGACTAGACCTGCTTATAGTTAGCCATCTCCCAAGTGAAACCCAACTCACACTCAAACAAGGCCACATTTTTGCAGGTTATTTTAGTCTCATTTGCAAGTCAATAGATGTGAACAGCACAGATAGTGTCTGATTCCTCGCCTTTGCTTTCGGAGGCCACGGCGAGATTATCTTTGGCTTAAAGGCTTTAATGTATGTCAAGATAACAGAAGACATACTAATGTGTAAGGCAAGATAAACAGTGGTGGCTTTCACAAAGGCTTCATTGTCAACAACGTTGTAATGGGCAATGGGCCGTATCATGAGTCAATACTTGTAATGACACCATCAAATAACTGATAAAATAACAATGGCCAAGGACTCAAAACGTCTTCTAGTTCAGGAGTAAATGCTTGTTCCTATAAGCCGCAAAGTCCGCACAGCTCCATGTGTAAAGACTAAAACTCACATATTTGCTCTTTTAATTGGGGAGTATTACATGTTTTTTTTGTCAAAATGAGGTAAAATGGTTTATTTGATGCAGCACTATCGGAGTATGTCTTATGTACTGACTAGATTCTTGAAGAAGCTAGCTCTACATGGCCTCCCACGTTTGACCACATTGGTGTCCGTGTAAATATGTGCATTACTTCTCTTAAAGTGCACGGGGCCTGCACGCTCCTGGGGGCACTCGGCACATATATCATGGGAGAAGAGAGAGAGGGCAGATTGGGATGGCTCTTTTCTCATGGCGGCTGTCCACTGTTCAAAGAACACCCAACAGTGTCTGGTTTTCTCAGCTGTCTCCCTGTGGCCTCGTGTGCCTTCACTGGCCATAGGGGGTAAGGGCATAGGGGAACAGCAGGGGGAGTTTGGCAGGGTATAGGATGGGCTGCTGGACCTATTTGATATCAATTACAGAAGACTGGACAGAGAGAAATAAGCACAACTGGATGGAGATGGAGAGGGTGGGATACGGAGATGTGAAAACAAACTTATATTCATTCATTGCTTCTGTTATTTCCCATTGTTTCATGATTGGTGTTCGGCGCTTTAGCCCAACAAAAATATGGCTGGATATACGCTAACACGCATCAAGGCCTCATTACACAGTTTGTCCTGTAAATTGCGATGTATATGACAAAACTATTTATTTAAAACCACTTATCATTGTACAGAGGAACCCATTAGTGCCACTTGCACCAACACTACCCACATCAAACACCCCTCTTTGATCCCGTCCCCTCGTGCCTGTCTTCAACTGTCGGTGTCCAGCTGAGCGTCACTCGTCTCCGTCTTCATCCTCTGTCCGGGCTTCACCTGTCGGACAAAGCCTGCGTGTGTAAAAGATGAAAGGATAGCCAGCCAGTCGGTGCAGCAGGTTCGAAAAACAAGCCCTCCAAAGAAAAAGGGACGTCGTGTGGACATTCCCCATATGGCGCTGGGCCTGTCGCGTATTTATTCAGTCAGTCCCGCGTCAGATTGAACGAGGCACCCTCCCTTTAGACACATGACATAGCTCTAGCCGTTACTCACAAGAAATTTCACAGATAAGGGCCAACTTTGAAGCGGCTAATGTGAGGTATTATTCCTCCTTATGAGATGATGGCAAACTGGGTTACACCACTGCAGAGGAATGCTGGCTCGGCACAGCGCTTCCCAAGACTGGTTGTTTATACAAGTAATTTGGCATTTACAGTCATGCATTTATGAATAGCTAACTGCTTGTTATTGTCGCCATAATGAGAACGGACGTCACCTTGTGAAGCTTCAGGGAATTTCCTAATGATCTCTCTATCCACAAAAGCCACACGAGGAGGGCACATGCTTAAATGCCAGCCATAAAAGCTACTTCTGCTTAGTTCTCCCAGAATATGGTATGGGTATTGTCTCTCTCTCTTTTTGAAGTTCTGTTTTTTGTCATTTCTGTTTTATTATCGGTTTAATGAGTTGATTTTTGGCCCAGATTTCACCTGGTTTAGCTCTGGACTTGGTGGTTTAGTCAAGATCTAGACACCTTTTCTATTTAAATAGATTTTTGGTTATCAGATATAATAACAAACTTTTTCCACCAAATAGCACCCCATACAATATTTGACCTTCCAAGTACCACCAGGCCCATATTCAGATCAAATTAGGACTGAACCAGGTCTTAAGAGGCCTCATTCTGATTAAAGTGAATAAAGTCCATCCTGAAGGACAGCTCCTCTCCTCTACACACCTTTATGACTCAGGAGGTACCAGCTCAGCCAAGGGAAAACTAAAAAAACAAACATGAACTGTCTTTTATCCCATAACAAGGCAGTTCTTTCCTGCCTCGTCTATCTTTAATAAAGCTAAAACTAATTTACAGATTACCCCAAGTACCACCTGCACAAGGCCATCTACCACCAACGTTACATATCTGCAATAGAGGGTTATTGAGTTGAGGCAGTTGTAGGACAAGTTAACATCCAAGTTGGAGCAAGAGAGGACACCAACGTGTACTAAGAACTGTCTGCCTTTGTGTTTTCAGTGAGCTGCGTGTGCAATGAGCCTCAGCAGCAGCGGCGCGTCATCCGTCAGCCTCCAGGGCGGGGCACGGCAGCAGGACTTCATCATGGAGCACAAAGTCAGCAAACTCAACTTCGGCTTCCAGCGCAGCTCCACCTCCGATGACGACTCTGGCTGTGCACTGGAGGAGTACGCCTGGGTCCCGCCGGGACTCAGGCCTGAACAGGTACCCACAATACACCCACTTCACACTAGTTTTTGTATTAGTCCTAAGCCCAAAGAATTAACAGAGTTGCATCTGGGAGGGCATTTTGTGTAAAATCTTATCACTGTGCTGTGATATTTTCTGAAAAGGCAATATACAAGGGGGAAATCTAAAAGAGCGTAATTTACCTGTGATCTGTGCATCTTAAGTAGGCTTCAGTGATAAAATATAGTGCCCAGTAGTGCACTCAAACATTCTCTACAAATTCTAGATCAAAAGTAAATAAATAAAAGTAACTCTACAAGTAGGCTAAACAATAGAGAAGATAATTCTATAGGTATTGTTACAAAAGATGAATTAACCTAAATGAAGCCTTTACTCAATGGTACTAAGTAGCCAAAGCAGAAAAACTCTCCAGGCCTGTTTAGCTCCAGCAGGCAGCCACTTAAAAACAGGATGTGTGCGATTTTATTTACAAACTGCGGCCGAGCAAGTCTGTTAGTCATTATCAGGGATCTGTTAGGAAAGGGAACTTTGATGGGTCACGACGGCCATCTTGGGAAGGTCTGCAATCAAGGCATCAGTCTCCTAACAACTCCTCGGTTGTGTCTTCGGGGCAACTAGTGTGATGTGGCACTTCTCCTAATTTGGCCACTACTTTGCACAAGTTTGGAGCGTTTCCTTTGTGACGGAGCACACATGGATACAATGAAGGGGGTGCTGGGTATGCTAAAGGCTAAACATGCTATTGTTTGCTATAGAGGCCTGCGTTAACTGTAATGCCTTTACTGCACCTATTGCCTCGAGTTGGCTAAGTATTATGGCTCCATTATTACAGTGAAGAAACACACAGGGCCATGGTGCAAGTTGACAGTCCCCCTTCAGCCCCTAAGGAGGTAATTGCAGTATGGAAATGTGCATAATTTATGGTGGGGGCCAGCTCTTGATGGTGATTGTCAGGCTAAATTGCTGTGGCCCCTCCCTTTTAGATGGCCCGAGCTGCAGGAAGTCGGCCCGAAACCTACAAGACAAGCACATCCCTCCTTTTTATCTTGGCAGCTGTAATGATCCCTCCTCATAAAGTTTGGGCTTTCATTGGTCAGCCCAAGGGGTCAAAGTGCCACAGGGACATGCAGCTTTGTCCTGTTCCTATAGAGATAGACATATGACTAGAAGGACACTTGAGTGGGCCTGTACAGAGCTGCACTCCACTCCTATAAACGATCATGAAAATGAAGAAACTAGCTCACGTTTTTGACATGAAGCTGTTGCGAGGTCTGTTTTAGCTCCAAACGGCAATTCCATAAAGTCAGTCTTCCAGAAAGACACGCAGCGTTGTCCCAGAATGTGTCATGTCATCACCAATGAATGTTTTGGTTCTGTCTTTGGAAAGGAATGTGTCCTTAAACAGGGGTGAGGATCTAATCAATTGGTTTCATTTGGTGACTCGATTTAGCCCCTTGAACTATTTTAGGTGAAGTACAAATATTTTAGGATACAATAGAGAAAAAATAAACGTTCTGAATTCTGGGTTTGTATATTTTCAGGATTTTTGTGCATTTTTTGCACTTAAAATAAGAAAAAGCATACAATTCCAAGTATATTTTGATTTTATGTGCAATGTGATATTTTTTTTTTCACAATTTAACTTCAAAAATACTACCATTGGCAAATTATTTTACTTACCAACACAAATGAAGGGCACATACTTACAGTATTTCAAGAAAACCTTTTAAACTACTTTTCGCAGTATGGGACATTGCAGCCTTACAATACTTTCCAAGTGTCTGTTTTTGTACTTTTGCATAAATCTTATGGATGTGTTCATGATGTCAAAGACAAATGCCCAGTGCCTTAATAGTCCAATGCTTGCTCTTTTCCAGGTGCAGTTATTTTTCTCATGCCTCCCCGAGGATAAGGTCCCCTATGTGAACAGCCCTGGCGAGAAATTCAGAATCAAGCAGCTCCTGTATCAGCTCCCACCGCACGATAATGAGGTGAGAACATTATGAATTCATTTTAAATGCAGCTTCTCACAAATGTTACCACTTGGCATCTGTGTCAGCGTCCCACCAGGGGATTTCTGTTGGGCAATCTTGTAGGCGTATAATGTGGGCACAATGCGACTCTTGACTTGATGAGTTTACGGTGTTTGCCTGGAGCCCCCACCAGTCAGATTCCTGTCATAGCAGTGGTTACTTTACGAGAGACGCTCAGCGGGAGAGAGAAAGAGGCTTTATGTGATGCCACCACCGCAGTGGCACCAGTTCGAACAGGCTGCGTCTCTGGTCTTTTGTTGCCCACACTCTTGATTTCACTCCAAACACAGGCACTGTTTGTGTAAACGTCTGCTCTGGCTCTTGTTACCGCGGCGGGAAGCGGCAAAATGGCTTGCTGTAAAAAATGAGGCTTCTCAATCGGTGGGCAACAAAATTTTGTTGGGACCATAGAAGGGCAAGGAGAGGTCAAGTATTTTATTTTGTCTACTGTTCATGGTGTATGCCAGTGTTTCCCAACCAGGGGTACGGGGACCACTGGGGGTACGCGAAAGGTTAGCAGGGGGTACTTAAAAATAAGATGAAACAAATTGTATTTTTGATTATTATGGTCAAAGAAAATGCATTTTAAAACATTTAACTGTAAAGAGTGAGATTTTAAGAGTATTTAGCTGTTTTTGTCATTCACTTTCTAACTAATCAACATATCCATCGAAGCCGGGGGTACTCGGAGCATAAATGAAAGGCCCAAGGGGTACATGACACAAAAAAGGTTGGGAACCACTGGTGTATGCCACTTAAGGCCCATAGTGGCTGTGTAATATGTTCCAATTGAAAATGGAATAACTTTAATTCGATTTGTAGGGCTGTGTAGTTCATTTTTACTGTATCATAATTCCAATTATGGCCAATCTCTAATATTTTCATGGGGCATTTTAATTTGTAATGTGTATTTAATCATGTCTATCTTTCTAGATTCGTTATTGCCAGTCTCTGAGTGAAGAGGAGAAGAAGGAACTGCAGATGTTCAGTGTCCAGAGGAAGAAGGAGGCACTCGGGAGGGGAACCGTGAAAACGCTGCCTCGTAATCTCCTAAACAGTGTTTGTGAGCATGTACGTACTCATTTAAACTATAATTACTTACCTAATTAAATGCATGGTGGAAAGGAGGTTGTGGTAAGACGTCGCCTTGAATGACTTGGGGTTTTTTCGGTCTTCTTCGTGAGAATCAAATCAAAGGCACTGTCAATCAAATTTTATCAAGCCGTCATTAGGGTATTTTAATAGACACTGATTCCCAAAGTGGGGTCGGGGGCCTCCTGGGTGTCCTCAGAGGCACTGCAGGGGGGTCTCCAAAGTTTGTCCACGGATCAATTACATCAAAATAAATAGATTTTTATACTGAACTTTATATGAATTTGTTAATATATAGTATAAGTCGCTAGCCTGGTCCTACCATCCCCTCGTACTCATTTCGTAGAGAGGGTCTGGCCCTACGCAACTGATCTCCGTTTTGAGGTGGGAGGAG
>OMNZ01108329.1:56373-79138 GCA_900303255.1 Lesueurigobius sanzi
AAAATAAATAGATTTTTATACTGAACTTTATATGAATTTGTTAATATATAGTATAAGTCGCTAGCCTGGTCCTACCATCCCCTCGTACTCATTTCGTAGAGAGGGTCTGGCCCTACGCAACTGATCTCCGTTTTGAGGTGGGAGGAGTCAACTCCTTTTAAAGTTTGAAACGATTGGATCTGATTTTACCCAATCACTAGCCTGGCCTTTGCCATCCGTATTATCATTTCCTGCATATGCCTGACGTCACCTACAACACCCGCCTCCCCCGCTCGCTGAATGGTCCGACGCAATTCAACCGATGTTAACGCAGCCACTGAGATCAGACCCAGACGTACATGTAGGGAAATAAAAATTGACCGGAGTTTACGGATGGCTAAGGCCAGGCTAATAAGTCGCCGTATTGTCACTGTTTCATTGTATTGTATATGTAAAATTAGGCAAAAACCATTGGAAAACCATGACATTTTTAGCTGAATTCTTATCTTTGGGGGACCTCAAAAGATCTGTGGATGTGTAATGGGGGCCGCAACACACTCAAGTTTGGGAACGACTGGCCTAAGATACCTATATTCTAAGAGCAAAGAAAAATAGAAGACTTTGAAGCAATTATAGGATGTAACTAATAATGTCTGTGTTTATTTCAGTGTGGTGAAAGCATCAATGGTGGAGACGTAATCGTGTCTGCATCGAGAATGGGCCCTGGGGTGTTTTGGCACCCAGCGTGCTTTGCGTGTTCCACCTGTAGCGAGCTGCTTGTGGACTTGATTTACTTCTACCACGAAGGAAAGATCCACTGTGGACGGCACCACTCAGAGCTGCTTAAACCGCGCTGTTCGGCTTGTGACGAGGTAGGACTGAAAACACAAAACGAAATGCTTTGTGGTTCGGTATCATCGGTCACATAGTTGGATTTTTTTTTTTCTGAACGGTGTACGTTTTCTGTCCACAGATCATCTTTGCTGACGAGTGCACCGAAGCGGAGGGCCGTCACTGGCACATGAAGCACTTCGCTTGTTTTGAATGCGAGACCGTTTTGGGGGGTCAGCGCTATATCATGAAGGACGGCAGACCTTACTGCTGTGGGTGTTTCGAATCTCTCTACGCGGAGTACTGCGAGGCCTGTGGGGATCATATAGGTAAGATCGGTCACCTGTATCCAACAGTCTTTTGAGCCCAGTCATGATTCATACCTTGGCCCTGGAAGAATTATTTGGAGGGAATATGAACACATACTTGAAAGGACCAAGACCTTTCAATATGTGTACATTTGTGAAGATTTACACATACTGTATAGAAGAAAATGCAATCATGATAAGAATTAAGTAAAGAATTTGACAATCGTTGTTTTGGATGAGGGTATGTTTAATATCAATTTGCAGCCAGACCCGTTGCAAGATAAACCAACAAAATGAATGTTTGGAATCTGTTGAAAGAGAGGAAAGCTCATCGTAAATTTGTACTTCCAGGTGTGGACCATGCTCAGATGACCTACGACGGTCTTCATTGGCACGCTACCGAGAGCTGCTTCAGTTGTACCCAGTGTAAGGTCTCGCTCCTGGGCTGCCCCTTCCTGCCGCACCAGGGTCGAATCTTCTGCTCCAAGGCGTGCAGTTTGGGCGAAGACGTGCATGCTTCCGACTCCTCTGACTCCGCCTTCCAGTCGGCGCGCTCGCGAGAGTCCAGGAGGAGTGTGCGCATGGGGAAGAGCAGTAGGTCAGCTGACCAGTGCCGCCAGTCCCTTCTCTTCTCTCCTTCTGCCAACTACAAGTTCCCCGGGTTTAGTGGCAATGCCGAGGATACCCTTACCAATAAGCTGTCCCATATGAACCTGACTAATGAGCATTTCTGGAGGGGTCGCGAGGAGGAGGCTGAAGCCCCAGAGGATCAGGAAGAATGGGCAGAGCATGAAGACTACATGACGCAGCTACTACTGAAGTTTGGGCAACACGGAGGACTACAACAGGAAAATGACTCCAAACCAACAGATTTTTGGACGACAGAAACAGAGGCACAGTTAGAGCAGGACTCTGCTAAAGCAGGACAGGGCAGTGGAGCAGCAGGAAGGGTTAGTCTGGCCAGTAAGAAGTACCAAACGGACAGGTGCTGGGTACAGTCTCAGGACGGGCTGGGGGACTCAGCCTATGGGAGCCACCCTGGTCCCGCCAGCAGAAAGATCCATGAACTTGAGCAGGACCATGGGGCTGAAGAGGACAGTCAGTGGTACAATGACTCTTTGACTTTGGAGAGCATTTCTAATGAGTTCAAGAAGAGGGACCCAAATGTCCGAGACTCCATGGACTCGCTGGCGCTGTCCAACATTACAGGTAAGAAAAGGAACATGACTAGTTTTAACTAAATATACGGCAGTGCTGTTTTTTTAATTTATGGACTATTTTCTGTCTCCGCAGGGGCCTCAGTGGATGGAGACTGTAAAGACAGAGGGCTGGCATATTCTTTACAAGGGTTTCCAGAGCTGCAGACAGAGGACTGTGAAAAGAACAGTAATATGGGCACACTAAACTCCTCCATGTTGCACAGAAGTGCGAACTCACTTAAGAGCCTTGTGTCTGAACAGGAAGTCAGTGTCACCCCAAAAGTACAGGAAGTGTCTTTACCAGATAGCAGGCCCAAATCTAACATCCCTGCTCTGCGAAGGGCTCGCTCACAGGCCAAACCCCAACAGGTCAAGTTCTCAGATGACGTGGTGGACAACAGCCAGTATGAGCTGCCGTTGCGTCAGCCACCCATGAGTGAGCGCACACGCCGCCGGGCGTTTCACTTTGAGGAGCAGGAACATGATCCTCAGTCAAGACACCACCATCACCACCGGAGGCGCCGCAGTCGCAAGTCCCGCTCTGATAATGCTCTGAACCTGCTCCCTAAAGAGAGAGCCTTAAAGGGCTTTCACCAGGACGCCAGAGGGAACGCTCTTGGATTACACAGACATCAGGGACAGCCTAACACTATGTCCCAGTACGGCTTACAGGGCCCATCCATGAGCCGCTTCATGGGACTGTATGGAGACGAAGAGGACGACTGGTGCTCCACCTGTTCCTCTTCCTCCTCAGACTCTGAGGAAGAGGGCTTCTTTCTGGGGCAGCCTATTCCTCAGGCCCGGCCCCAAAGACACTATTACATGGAGGACCTGCCCTGCTCTGTGGCAGGCATGGGCTCTCCCTCCTATAGCCAAAGAACTAAATCCAAAAAGAAGAAAGGACACAAGGGAAAGAACTGTATTATATCTTAGATTTATAGATCTTATATCCACAAGTTCAGTTTAGAGCCTTTTTGCCACGCACAATCATTTCTTAGTCACATGGTTTTAAATGTAGCCTGCCTATTTGCGGCTTCATGGCACTCAACATCTGTACTGCCTGTTAACATAACAGATATTTAAAACACTACCAGTTATTTAACAGTGCAATTATGTATATTGTGTAGAGTTCAAACTAAATGCCTATTTTTGTACACTAGAGATTGTGAGGTTTTGTACTGAATGGTGAGACTGTATACATGCATTTGAGGCAATATTAGAAATGTCCAAATGCATTGAGAGACTGTGATAAAGGCTTGGAGGAGCACATTCTCGGCTTCTGCAGCGCTTACAGAGTCCATTGGAAGGCCTGCATGAGGGCTTAAATCGTTTATTTATGGGCCACGCTGTTTATTTGCAAAGCAATGTAATCTGTATAAATGTAAAAACTGGAATATAAGACTGATAATTGTAATAAAAACGTCTATATCATGAACTACAGTGCGGTTGTACATGAAATCGCTTATCAGTGATCAAGTTCATTATCTTTTACACAAAATGAATAACAAATGTATTAAAAATCAAACACAGCACATCTTTGAATGGCCAGCAGCAGTTGATGGACTGTAAAAATAAAATGTAAAATCAATACTTGTAACAGACTTGGGAGTACAAGAACAGATTCCACCATCTGACTTCATGTGGATAACACTCGTACACAGATAATAACCAGTATTCATGAGTGCTAATAACACTGGCTAATGTGGCCCTTACAACACATTTGCTGTACACATTTCAATACTTCATTCAAAATATACTTTAGCTAAAAACAGGACAGTTGTATCTTCACGTCTCTGCCTCCGTGGGCTGGTCTGTGGAGCTCGGTTGCTCTATGGCCTCGTCCAGATCTTTTATAAACTGTTTCAGTGAGTCCAGGCAGCGCCCCTTCATCTCCTCCAGGTTCTTCTCCAGCGGAGCCTGCAGCAGATAATCCAGACTGGGCTCCTTCTCCACCAGCATCTTCACCACCGTGCGAAATGTCTCACAGTCCTGTCTGTAGTCCTGGAGGCAGAACAATCACACCAGGAATGTCACTTCTATTGTTTGGGATCAAAACAAAACACACGGAAGAAAAGCTAAAGTAAAAAAAAAAAAATCCAACGTATGAAAATGTAAACCAGACATCCTCAGGTTCATACATCTACACAATACTGATGTTAATGATCTTGACAGTCCCCAAACCTCATATTGCTTTAATTTTTCCATCGATTCAAGTCAAAGCAATGCCTCAAGAAAGTCAAATGTAAATCTTGAGATCTTTAAATGACGGTCGTGAACCTGAGTTATGAGGAACTTTCACCTGAACGGCCGTGTGAAGCCCTATTCAAGTCCATGTCGGCTAAAACAAAAGAAAAGTAGGTGTCGGGGTTTTTTTAGTGGTGCTGCAGGATTCTTTCACACCGCAATGTAACCAACTTTCACATCCTTCTCAGATTTTACTGCCAACACAAAACGGCTGGTAACTTTTTATTGGTGACCCAGGTGCAAACCTAATCTTTATCACCTGGAGAGAGCAGTGCTATGTGCGGCGGCCTGGACTCGAGCCACATTAAGCTTTAGGGCTTGAAGCTACCATCCGATGGTAAAGTAAGGTCCAACAACTTTCACTAGAATTGTGTCAACAGCATGGGCTCAGTAAAAGTGCAGTGGCCTGGTGATAAAACTACTTGTTGTGACTCATAAGGTAATGTTAAGTGTTTGACTATATTAATTAAACATAAAGGTCTAGCCATTCACATAATTCGGTCAACTACAAAACAGTTCTTTTAACACACTTTAAATTTTACATGGCATGATGGGGATTATGGATCTATTAGTACATCGCTTTATACACATTCAAGGAAAACCTGGTCTCTATTATTGTAACAAGATATAACCTTAAAAACACACACTTCTAAGTGTTTCTTAGAAGTAACACTTAGACTCAGTTATTTAAGCCAAAATAATTAAGTTACAAATGAGTTCTAGGAGTATAGACTAGGTCGTGGAGACAGAAATGTCCCAGACTGTGGGAGCTGTGGCTTAATGTCAGCAGATCATGTCAAGCAAATTCAAGGTCCCACATAATGATAGTCTTTAGGCCTAACCACAAGGAGGGAGACTCACGACACGCGTGGCCATTTTCACATACTATTCAACAACACACCTTTGACATTTGTTCATGTACAGTATACCAATGACAATTACCTCTCAGCATCTCAAAACCTTTACATTTCAAATTACATTCTTTCATATATCGGTCTTTACAAGACCATGAGGGAACGTGCCAGCTTCAGTATGCGGACATTTACGTAGGCCAACAAAACAATTTGGTTATTTCTACCTGTGTGTAGCCTCTAATCATTTCATTCCTATGATAAACCCTTTGTTGATACAATTTACTTTAAGCCATCTATTAAACAGCTTCAAGACTCTCAGGGGCCCGAAAATAGATCCAGAACTGTGAAATGGCTACAATTTTTGAAAGGCAAAGATGTTTAATATGTTTTGCAATACTAAAACTATGATCCACTCTTATTTTCAGTCTGAAACTAGTCCCTTGATACTTGTCATTCTGTGGGAAGTAAACAGGAAGTGTATTTTTGACCTAATCACTCCTTCCATATTGTGAGAAAAAGGGTTGCAGGAGCCACAAACTGATCTTTAGTCCTGATATTTGGGGGCCACACAAGATGGACCACAGCCACAAAGGAAAGACCTTTAGGCGTTTAAAAGAAAGCGTTAAACGTAAGCCATTGTTCTAGAATGTGGATATGTACAGAAGAAAGTGAGTGCGGAGTGTGTAGAAAACAAAACTTTCACATGTTTAGAGGTTATGCTCCAATGAGCGCTGAAGGCAGGGGTTCTGCATAATAAGGGAAGTAGGCTAATGATCTTTAGGGCTGGTACACATTACAGGATATTAAAAGACATTTTAATCACTGGAGCTACAAACTGGACCTCCTCGAGCAGGGAATAAGAGTGGAATTGTTTCAATTTAACAATTTGCTGAATGTCTCACCACTCTACACCCCTTTTAAATAGACTTTACTGTCATGTAAAAACTACGGGCAACTATCCTGTCTAAAAAAAAAAAGAGGAGAAACTTCATACACCAAAAAAAAGGTGGGGCATTCAAACAACTAATAATAATAGAAGCAGTTGGAGAAGAAAGTGATGAAGTTTAACGGTTTCATGAAGCGCTGAGATAAGAACATGTTTGTAGAGAGTGATCCTCAGCCGAGCAGGGCCTATGGCAGATGCTACAGTAAAGCGGTAACAGCGTATTTGTTTAAATAGTTAAAAGTGGGAGGGAGAGCTGGTGGTGTGTAATATTCAGAGATGTGCCACAATGGGTGGGCCGCCTGGGCCCTGCAGGGAAATTTCTGTCCTGATTTACCAGAACAGATAAGTGGCACTGTGCTGCACCTTTGAACATCAGGGAAAAAGTGCACCTCCACTGAGTTGCTGATGACAGGCATCAACCTCAGAGTTCTCAAGAGTTCTACTGACTCATCGTAGCTAAACACTCTAAACAGAAATAAAGGATGTTTTAACCCATGTTATGAAGTCAGCTGTCACTTATGAGATGGTAAGATTGACCCGCTACCCTGTAGGGGGTCATGAGTTCTGAGCAGGGTTTGGAACACATTTTTCTAGACTAGAGCATTTTTGTGAATATTTTCAGTATAATGTTAAAGGGTTAAACAGAAAAAAAAATTTTCCCACTGCATTTCTTTCTTATTTACCAGGTGCCAATATATTAAGGCTCGTGTAAAAACACATATATTTGGATTCTACAACTTTTAACCGGACTTCTACAACAAGTGCGTAGAACTTGAACAATGCAGTTTATTTTGGAGACTCAATACTTAAAGTCTGGTGGCAATGTTTTAGGATTGTGTTAAAAACCTTTTTCCTCTTTCTTCGTCTGCTCTAAAAAACATTTAGGAACAAATCAGAATTTAGAGAAATCTTTTTTCACTGCAGTGTTTTTTCTTGTGGCATAATTATATTGCACAAAGGTGCTGTAGAGGCCATGACCAGAAAGAGCAATTACTACCTTCTCAATTTCCAAAGCTTTCGCTTTAATGGCCTCCAACCGGCGGACCTTCAGGTCTAACTCTGGTGTCTGCTCTGGCTCCACACTGGCAGCCTCCGCCTCCACCTCCTCCTCCCCCTCCTCCTTCTCCTCCACGTCCTCCTCCTCCTTCGGCACAGCTACAGACGCAGGAGGGCTTTCCTGGAAGGCCAGAGGTGAAAGGTGAGAGCTGAGGTCACTCTGTTTAGAAACCAGTTCTCATTTCAAAGTGATTTAAATGGAAACAACTTTGGCCTTTAACAAGCACTGACTTTTGTGTTTTTGAAATACATTTAGTGTCATAAACTAATAGTTAGGCTTGTAAAACTAAAACTATAGGGCTGAGTATCTAAGGGGTTGCATTTAATGATTTACCTTTGGTGTTGTGGTGGTGAGTGGAGGCTCCTCTTTAGGACTTTCAGGGGGTGGTGGACTTGCAGGAGCAGACAGCTTTGCTATTATAAAAATATCAAGAAAAGAAGAAAGACATTACAAAACCTAGTATAATAACACTATTCCATTTGATTTGTTCATGTATGAAGCAAAGTCTAGTCATGAATCAAACCTCAATAGAACCAAACCTAGGTTTGCCCTCTGTAGGTTAAATTCAGGTCTAATTGGCGTCTCAGGAGGCTCAGGCGGCTTATACTGAAGTGGGAGACTTTTGTCCCTCCAGCAAAAAAATAGTAGTTTAATAGTTGTTTTTGAAAAACAACTATTAGAGATCAGTGGAAATATAACTTTGAAGCCACAGAAAGAATGGATAACTTAATCACTGGCCTAAACTAATGACTAGGATTGCACAATACATCACAAAATATATTGTGCCACTGTAGTTGATGCATCGTTCCATCTGACTGAGACAGACACATTTTTTCACAAACTCAGCCTAAAACAAAACAGGCATTGGACTTAAAAATTAGCAAAATTAAATTAAATTTAAAAAAAAATTAGTCATAATTTAGCTCTTTTAGTTTTGGTCCTGATTGTTTTTGAAGTCTTTGTGTTTGAATTGAATGGGACATACCATGTTGAAACTGTTTAGAAGAATATTGTGCCTGGCAAGTTTTTTCAATTCCGTGCAGCCCTACTTTTGACTATGTAATATAGTATCCCACTGAACTAAGCAGGATAATATTCCAAAGAAAAGCGCCCAGTAAAACCGGGGTATCCCTTTTCCCAGGCACTAAAATGTAAGTGTTGTGTAAGTATAATTAACATTTTAACATGTTCTGGTGCACCTTGACCCTACACATGCTCATTGACACTAAAACAGATGCTGTGCTTTGCTCAAGTGAGAACTTCTCCCCTAAAACTGGAAAATGAGTCATCCTGTTCTCACAAGAATGAAGCCAAACAATTCATATGCTTCTTCAGGTATAGTACTATAACCTTAGGTAAAGAGAGGGCTAGTTGAATTCAGTACCTGGGCTAGGTGCCAAGATCTGTGCCTTAATATTACATTCATTTCTTATAAATACATTTTTCACAATAAAATGTAGATTCATACGACTCACGGTGTGATGTTTTGGCAATATAACAAAATGTGCTGCGGCTATGTTCCCAGAACTGCATGACATACGTCAGTGATCAATATTAAAGGGACTCTACGGAAGTTAAAATAAAAAAAAATAATATATTTTCCACCCCCTACATGCTCCAGCAATGTCCCGCGCTGTACTGTGAGCCCACACCTATCCCACTCAATTGCCGCTATAAGCCTGCACTGTCACTCTAAAGCTGCGTGTTCGGGCCGAGGCAGCAGTCATTCACCAGCTTAACATGGAGACTGCAGTTACGCGGACGGCCAGAGGTGGCAGTCACGACTATGAAAATTGACAACCTCCGTTGAGTCCCTTTAAAGAATATTCAGACTAATACAAAAACAAAAAACACCATTTAGTGTAAGGTAAGCTCATAACTGAACTGTTCAAATTTACACAAAATGTATTAACAAACCACTCTTTAAGCAAAAACTGCATCAAAAAATGTTACATGAATGTCTTATAAGAACAGTGATATCACAATATATATTACGAAACAAAAATGATGACATAATAGATGTAATGCAGAGGGTCATATTGATGTACCGATACTCTAATATCAGGACAATGTAGGTGTGGTTTAAAGCATATTACATTGCCTACGTTTTGGCTGACTGGAGGCGCTCTTTTCAGTGGGTCTTGGCGCAGAGCTGGAAGAATGACTCCGTCTCATTGGAGAGCGATCCCGACCAAGCGGCTCTCTGCGTCTGTAGTCAATATCCTCCCTAGAAAACGTCAAATACAAATGTTAATAAACTGCAAAAGTAATTTTCCAGTCAAGACAACATTTTCACTCTTACTTTGACCAGTATTGTAAAAGCTACACTGAGTTACCTCACTGGCTCTCGACCGCGGTTACGGAAAAAGTTCCCTCCTCTGCAGTTGTTTCTAAAAAAGCAAAGGCAGAAATAATTCAACTTTGAGAGTATAAAATGGAAAGACAGAATTTTGACATTTCTTTTTCATCTAAGTATCATAAAGACAAACTTCATTGTTTTATTGATGTGCTCATACTAAAACTTTGTAGAACATTTACAGCAATGAGAAAAGATAAGATGTAACTTCATTGATATCCAAGTGGAGAAATACATTTAACGGTTATAGCTAAAGTGTCCCATGTTTTATATTCTTTCACGTAACCTGCCATTTCAGTTTCAGATGACACTCCACATATTGTTATTGAATGGAAAAGGGCAAACGGGCTCTTGTTGTTTATGCTGCACATTTACCCGCTGCATGGTAAATGTTTGCCCACAAAAGATCTTTTAGGTCTCGACTGAGGTATAAATGAGCTGGAGGCACCTGGTAGTCATGACCTCGGGCTGAACTCCAGCTACTTCTCAAAGCAGGTCTAACAAGCCTCGAAATTTTATGACTCTGGATCTGTTTGAAGTAGCCAGGACTCAGCCTGCCATTTGCCAAACATTGACTGAATGTCTTTAAACATCAAACGCACATCGTAGAAGGATGCATTACTTAATTACCAGTGACTTCAACCAAAAAGACCTAAAAACACTGATCTTACCAAATAGTTTGATTCAATTAGTCATTTTTGTGTTGCAATGCTTATAGTTGTAAACTTTGATTGATAGTTAATATAAGGAACTAAAAACATGAATTAAGGTGCACTACAACTGATTTTGTGAGCTCACACAAACGCAGAGAAGAGGGAATGCTTTGAAAACCTCAAGTTTTCATGTAAAAGGTCCATTTTACTGTGATTGGTGAGACGCAGGCACCAGCAATAACATTTTATGTCCATTATCTTCCAGATGAAGCAGAGCCACAGATTTAGGTGAATTTAGATGAATAAAATAGTGTTACATGAATTTTCCCAGTACACTAAAGGCTGTATTTGAAGTATTTTGTCAGGTGTAAATGGTATCGCCAAACCCAAAGCATGCACAATAGGTTAAATCCTCCTGCCAGGTGATTCTGAACATTAGCCTGGCTCTACATCTGGAGAGGTGTCCCTGGGAGCTGTGCACACAGCTGCCCATTGCTCCTGACGGGTCGCCCCAGCAGCATCGAAGGATGGGTTAAATGCAGAGAACGAATTTCCCTACGAGGATAAATGAAGTAACCTTATATCACTATTGCAATATCTATATACATTTTTGCCCATATCGCCCTGCCCTCGGTTTGATCACTAAACCTTTTCAGCTGCAGGATTTTTACACCATTCTGAAGGACCTGGAAATGCAATCATTGGCATTTTGGGGTTTCCAAATGTGATGTGATGATAACATTTTTATTGTTATGGTATTGTGTACTTTACGGTTTAACAATAATTTGCATAAAATGTCTTTAGGGGTGTTGCTAATTAAAGGCCAGTACTCCCATCTCATCTGCAGATGAGACTTTCCAGGTGAAATAATGGTTGAATAAAAAAAATAAAATCAAGATTCAGTTGATTGAGATAGATATAAAGTATATAAAGAATATGTTTGAAAGATACCTTGACTCCAAGTGGTGTCTCAGGTCATCTCTGTCATCTCTGTTGTGGGTGAAGTGAGGATCCTAAAGACAACATTTTAATTGTGATTTTTCTCATTTTACAATTAGGGAAAAGTAAACGATCAGTGCCAATTACATTTCTCTGATGATTCCTGTGAAAAGGTCCAAATCTTTGATCTTCATTTTCAAAAAACTGCATGTCATTCTGTGGGAAATTGTTGTTTCCTTGAAAATCTCTTGCATCCCGGTAGGGCATAGGCTCATTGTACATTGGGCCATCAAGTCCTCTTGGGTCAATGTCATCTCCCATCAGTGGCATAAGGCCTCTCCTTTCCACAAAATTTACAACTCTGTGAAATGTCACCTATATTTAAATACAGTAAGATCAAACGTTACACATTATAGAAACCTAAAACGAAGCAACTAACAATAACAGTGCCAGTGGTCATCAAATAATTTGTTCTGACCGACCTCCCTGCCATTTCCAGGATTCATAAAGCGATCATCATAAGCCTCTCTGATTGCAGTTTTTCGACCACGCTGAAACACTACAAAACAGAAAAGTCACATTTTAAATACATTACATTTACAACTGATGAGATTCGCAAATAAACCTTAATTAATAAAAGTATAAATTAATAAAAGCATAAAACACATCAGAGAACAATTTTGATGGAAAGAAAGACCATTGTATTGTTTACTTACTGATGGAAGACGACGCCTCAAGTGTTAGGACAACTAAAAAACAAAAAACAAGTGTAGGGAATTTATGTTCAGACTTCACTCAAAAGTTCATCATACGCACATTTTAAAGAATAAAGTAGGGCAATTAGTCCCTTTTTTATTTAGTTTTGTTATGAGCAAAAGTAGCATTAGCAGCACGGCACCTTAACGCATGCAACATTGTGGTTAATAATACTCACTAACAACTCTTTTGACGAGATCACCAACGCAGTGCACCTCTTATTTGTCTCTCAATGTTCCAGGAACAACAACCACCTCGACCAGCATTACTTTATTTTGCAGAAATGTGTTGCAAACCAAAACATCTGAATGCGAATGTACTACTTCCTGTTAGCGGTCTACTTCGATGAACGCGCGAAAGAAATTAAAAGGTTACTGTCCTCTTGTGGCACAAGTTTGCATTGCATACTTTCAATGACTAAAAAAAAAAAAAAAAAATACAAAAGAAATCAATTTAGGCTATGCATAATTTAAATGAAGCATGTTTTTGACATCATCAACAGTTTAGAAATGATTCTTAAAATAATAAGTACAAAAAGCAGTCGGGTCTGTAGCGTCAAACCATCAAATACAGCCCAGAAAAAGATGGCAAATCAGCGGTTTTAAATAAATAAATGAATAAAATAATGGTCTGAAAAATGTATCCTGAACGCTGTCAATATTTTTAACCGCTCGTGCTAATGCGTTTGAGATCACATTAAAAACGATTGGCTAAGTGCGTGTCACGTGACCATTGACCCGCTGAAGTACCCATGTTTTATCTTTATCACAGCTAAAAGTGTGTTCCATTGGATGAATCTTAACTCTACGACGACTAAGTCCATGCAATGGGAGATAAGAGAAGTCCCACGAGGTAACGCGGAAATGTATCTGTTTATGGTTTGTTGTTTTACTGACAATGGGGCTCAGTTAAGGGATGACGCTGTTGTTCATGTCGGCTGATTGGTTTTACTGAGGCGACACGGGAAGTTCGAGTACAGGACATGACTGACCCTTGTTAAGCAGTTGATCGTGTCTTGCTTTAATGTTTGTCAATTTCCCAAGCCATTCTCCCTGTTTCTTGTGTATTTTTTGAAGGCCAAAGCGTCACCCCAGGTCCAGCGCAGACGACTGCTTTAGCTACTGGGACTGCAGCGTGTGCACGTTCAGGAACAGCGCTGAGGCCTTTAAATGCTTGATGTGTGATGTCAGGAAAGGCACGTCCACCAGGTGAGTGGGTTATGGACTTTTATTGTTCATTATAATAATAAAAGACTTCAAACTCATCTGCTGTATGCCCAGACGAAGAGGTTAAACTTTATAAAGTTATAAAGTACTAAATGCAAATAACAATTCATAAGTAAAACTATATGACATCTTTTAATACATATAATGTACATGGATGGACGTACTACTATACCTCCACTGGGCACTCTTTACATAATGGAATGGTTCTCCCATTCACACATTAATTCATACACCAGTGTACACAAACACTGGAGGCAGAAGTGTTTGGATAGTCAAACACTATACCAACTGAGCAGTTGTTCCTTAATTAAAACTTTTTTCATTTTTATACCCTTTATAACTTTTGTATGCCTTATTATGCATATTACATGTTGCAGTATTCTGGATAATCTGGATAGGTGGTTTAGGTTGTTGATAGGTTGTTCTCAAACTTAAGCCATTCTCAAGCTTAAACCATTTTCTCTTTAAAAATGTGGAAAATCACATATAGCCTAATAAAAAAATGCAATGGTACAATCTTTTGAAAACCTGAATTCATCCTAAGATAACATTGATCGGGAGTGGAGGGTTTTTTGGTTACTTGTCTGTTCTGTAAAGAGTTCCCTGGCCTCAAAACATTTTGAGAACCCCTGGTTTACCACTTGTAGTCAATAAGACCACTGTGTCAGTATTGCATTGTGGGTTTATGGATTTTAAATGTAGACTACATCATCAAAGTTAAGATAAATTATTTTGTTTTTTACATACAGAAAACCACGGCCTGTCTCAACACTTGTTGCTCAACAAGCAAATCAGCAGTTTGCACTGCCCATACATCACAAAAAGAGAGAGCGGTCAGAGAAAGACAGAAGTGTAAAAGAAGCATCTTTACGAACAACCTTCAAAAAGACATTGAGGTATGTTATAGCTATTGGTAATTAATAGGCATAAAACCCAACAATCACCTTTTTATAATTTGTGTTTTTACTTTTAGACCAAGGTTAAAAAACATTGACAGAAGCAGTGCCCAACATCTCGAGGTCACCGTTGGAGACTTGACTGTAATAATCACAGACTTTAAGGAGAAAGTTAGACCCACATCAGCCTCTGCAAGTGTTGCTTCAGCCGACCAGCTCAGCCACAGCGGCTTCAGCTCAGACAACACTGAGCGGGACCCTTCACGATGCTCCTCTCCACATAGGGACAGTTCTTCAGTAAACGGAGACACTCACTAAAGCCGAATTTCCACAAGGACGGGACGGAGCATTCTGCGAGTGAGAGTACCTCTGTGCTTTTTCTTTACCTCAAGATGTTACTGTGGTCAATAATAAATAATTGTAATTTCATCTCCACAGCCTTCTCTGGATGACTATGTTTCATGTTACATTCTGTTACAGCAAGCCAGGTTCATGATAATTTGTTTGTTAAGAACTTAATGCAGTAAAAATGTGAAGTCATGTCTTTTTTTTTTTTGTAGAATCGTGTTGCACTTGAATATATTAGCACATTAGCATTCATTGTGTATATATAGCTCTATTTTTGTTAAAGCCCATCTTTTCATCTTTTGGCTGCAGCATTTTCAGCCTGCTTATTGATGTTTTGTAATATACTTTTGTTAAATGTATGTATGGCTATATTTTAAAAGGTTTGTGTTATAAGTAAACTAATTTAAGATGATGACAGCAGCACAAACTTGAATAAAGATTTTTTGGTTTATTTTGTATCTTCTATTTTTCATTATTATATTTTAGCCTTTAAAATTAACTTTAGTTATTTCTAAACAAAGAAAATAAACAAACTAGCACGCTCTCCCTTGATATGTATAATATTTTAACAATGTGTAAAATTTAGTTTAAACCCTATGGGATCATACCCGGAAGTGGGAGGAGCGCTACAATGTAAACATTTATCTGCTTTGATCTTGTAGCCGTCAAAGCTCGGGTTAGCATGGAAATGGGCAGCTAAATCAAACATACATGTAAAATGCAAAATGCGATGGTTCCGTCGTGTTTTATTTCTGTGTATTGTCTTAACATTGTTTTCGCTGGTGTACGTATTCAGTCAGTTAGCCTCCACACTGGAAGTTAGAGACCGATGGAGGGAACAGGGAGGAGCCGTCCACAGAGGCCACGACACGGGGCTGCCTCTCAGGAAAACGCGTGGTCCCGCAGGCCCACACGAAGGACTGTATAGGTATGTGTGATAATCTATGCTAATTTCAAATTTGTATCATTAACATTAACAAGACTTACATTTGTTTAATTGAGTAAAGATACTATAGTATAGTAAAATGATATTAACTCAATGAGGCATTAGATTTGGAGAGACATTTTGAGAATATATGCAAATTTGACTATATATTTTATAAGGGGACACAATCATATCTTTCTAAATAAAATAGAAATCTGCTAAACATTCTAATTATATATTTGTTTATCAGTTTACTACCACTTTATAACTAGAGGATAAGCAGCTGCACTAATCCTGCCTTAAGTCATTAAATAACCTAGTAGTTTAGTTACACATTGCTCTATGTAATGTTAATGGGTTAATTCAGGAAAGTTGGTGTTTTCATTCTGTTAGGTGTAAGTCAGTTTCTTACTGGAGTCCATATTGGAGACTGCCTGCAGATGTGTGTGGAGTGAACTGCTTTTTGGAAACACCTGATGGGTATGACTGATTTTGTGCAACTCTGTTCGAGAAAGTACTTTTTGAATATCTTACTAGAACTGACATCTTCGCTACACGTTTATAGACAATGCTTGGATCATCATGTTACCACTGTGCCTTATAGCTGCCCCTGCCTATGGAATACAAAGTGTAAAAATGTTAATTAAACCAAATTGAGCCCACTATAAAGGTTCTCTAAATTCTGTTCTAGGCATTAGCGGAGCTCTACATTAATGCTCCATAGTAGAAGTAACCGTCTTCTTTGTTAAGTAGAAGCTCAGGTTTTTCTTGTATCATAGCCACAGCCCGAAAACAAGTTGGTGTTCTTGTTTTGTGTGTCAAAATATTTTTTTTTCCTACTGATTATGCAATAGTTTATTATGCTTTACCTATTTCATTTTAAAGTGCAATAATGGGAAAATTGGTTGTAGTGTTTGTTAATGAGATTGTTTCTTCTTTTTTTACACATGTTTTTGCAGAGAAAGACCAGTCAAGGAACCTCATGATGAGAGGAATCATCTTGCTGTGGTGGCCTGTGGTCCCAGGCTAGAAGAAACGCTCACCATGTTAAAATCTGCACTTCTCTTCAGCAAAAAACCTTTACATTTTTATATATTTGCAGATAATGAATTACAAGGCAGCTTCAAAAATGCAGTAAGTGCATTGTTTGGCCATGTTTTTTTACTTCCATTTTTTATTTTTAATTCCATTTTACTTGTGCAAATGGAAAAATGTTGCATTAATGTGTGTTAAGATGGTTCTTTCTTTTTCTAAAGCTGAACTCCTGGCCGCATATGATTAGGAGGAAATTTAACTTCACCATCTTTCCCATCACTTTTCCTAAAGATAATGAGAGAGAGTGGAAGAAGCTCTTCAAACCATGTGCATCTCAGAGACTCTTCCTACCTGTAAGTCCACACATCCTCTTATCTTCTTGTCCATCATGTTGCAACTGCATCCTGCCTCCTAACATGTGCATTTGTGTTGTCAGCTAATTCTGCAGGAAGTGGACTCCTTGCTCTATGTCGACACAGACATCTTGTTCCTTCAGCCGGTAGAGGACATCTGGGCACTGCTGTCTCACTTTAACTCCAGTCAGTTAGCTGCTATGGCTCCGGAGCACGAGGAGCCCCGCATCGGCTGGTACAACCGCTTCGCTCGACATCCTTACTACGGCAGAACGGGCATCAACTCAGGGGTCATGCTGATGAACATGACACGGATCAGGGCCAAATACTTCAAGGTAAAAAAAAAAAAGATTATCAAATTGGAAGTCCTATGTGGCTGCCTCTAGTTATAACAATTATCACCAGTAGAGGTCAGTGTTGTATAAGAATAGCAGGCCAAGAGACTTCTAAGTGTATTTTCTATCTTTGGTTGTGACATTATTTCCAATTATAATGAGAGGTATCAAATGTTTTTTGTATATCACACAGAATGATATGACAGCTGTTCCTTTAAGCTGGGAAGAAATCCTCATGCCCCTTCTGCAAAAGTATAAACTCAATATCACCTGGGGAGATCAGGACCTTCTTAATGTCATATTTCATTATAACCCAGGTTGGAGTTCTTGCATACACAGCATTTTGAACTGTGAGCATCGGTGTGTTTATTTACATCATCTCTGCTTTTGGCAGAAACCTTGTATGTGTTCCCGTGTCAGTGGAACTACCGTCCAGATCACTGTATTTATGGCAGCAACTGTCAAACGGCCGAGCAACAAGGTGTCTTCGTTCTCCATGGAAACAGGGGAGTCTTCCATGATGACAAGCAGCCAGCTTTCCGAGCTGTTTATAATGCCATCCAAAAGGTATAACTGTAGACTACTTACTATCTACTTCTCTCATCTTGTCTCTCTCTCATGACACCATATAATACTGGGTAGGCACATATGGAGATCGAGTTTCCTCCGTGAACACTTGGAAAAGAATCCAACATTTTGGACTGATGTTAAAACGAGATCATTTTAGCATATTTTTTGTCCATATGAATTTTCTTTTTTTCCCCACCAAAGTAGCCAGATACTAATAGCCTCACATTTGGTAGATTAACAAAAACTCATAAACTAACTAAAAACAACTGAGTATCAAAAAGTGGGGTATTGCTGAGGCAGTGGATGGTCCCGACGTGAGCTGCATGTCTTCGACCTGTGCGTGTTGGTTCCAGCGCAGCGGTCAACACTTAGGCAGCAGACTGGTGAAGCAGGGGAAGCTTCATTAGCTGGTCTCCATCCATTATCGCCACAGGCCTGAGCTGAACCTCTATCAGTGCGGCCAATGTTCCCAGCCATTAGGTAAACGAGCTGCTTTCATTATGGGGCACTGGGCCCTCATGCCTTCATCAGTCTCTCAGGCAGCGCTGACACACACAGCACCTGGGTTGAAGCAGGTGCACTGTGTCTGATGGACATGTACAGGCCTTTACAAAAGTCTTAGTGGACAAGAGTTTACTGCTTACTCTTGTACTGATTGTCGGTACTTCTATTTTGATGTTTTTTAAAGTGATAATTATGGCTTGCCCCTTTTCTTAGAACAAATATGCGATAACTTTGTCTCATGACCAGTAATTACAGAACTGCTGACCATACACATTTTCCTTATACAATAATACTGTCTACTAAGTGATTAACAAGGCTTCACTTGTTTTTAAAGAGATACCGTAAGCCTGTGCTTGTGTAACAGGCGTTGTGCATGTGAAATCTCCATATTGATTGCGTAGCATGGTATTCTGACCTGCCCTTTGTTGCAAATCTCTCAGAATATTCTGACATTAAACAAAATCATTACTTTGGTTCCAGTAAGATATAAAACAGAAGATACAACACTCCCCTAACCTCTTAGACAGTGTACTCCCAAGGCAGGCCCAGCAGGCTGGCCAGGAGTGTACAATATAAAGGGCAGCACCATTATCCAGCCAAGCCCACATGAGCTGTAAAATTTTAGTGCTCGTGTTAGTTTGAGACATCATGATGGCTGTGTGGATGGCATTCAAGCAGCATCCACATAAAATCAATAGGAGGCTGTTAATAGTGCTTTATGGTCTGCTGTACTATATGAAAGACAATAAAGAAAGTGTGCTTTGAGTGGCCTAATCCCTGGTCAAATGAGAAGTTGTAAAGAAGTAATGTATTATTTATGACGATTGTAAAGGATTGAGTATGCGTCACTTGTGAATATGAATCGAAAGACTATATATATATACTGTATATATATATATATATATATGCTGTAGCTCGTTCAATTTCAGAACAAACAGCATGAAACCATGAAAAAGAGAATATACTTGACCTGTTAATAGTAATGTGGTTAAGTTTAATATACAACCTAAGGCCTAAATTCTTTTTTGATAGTATCGATTTGGTGAAGACTTGGAGAAGTCGCTCCTGGAGCCACTGGAAGAATCTCTGAGAAGCACCACCCACACGTACTGTGGGCGGAGCAGCCACCTCTTCACCCAAAGGCTGAGGCAGAGTATTCTGTCGGTTCAACAGGACGTCCCACATGGGAGATGACAGCATCACATCTCTAATACTTAAGATTAGTGTCTGTAGGCCACAGTAGGAGCCATATTCCATTAAAGACACTCCTGTGGAGTGACAGACTCTCCACAAAGCAACAAAGCAGTAGTGTTTACAGGGCGGGTACGGTTATTGGGACAGGGTAACCTTTCACACATGAATGTACATGTCTTAGCTCTGTAACAGCACAGACTCCATCTGTCCACTGTGACAAAAGCACTATTGACTCCCAGAGCTCCCAGACAATCATGTTTTACTGCCAGAAGTGTTGACAGTTTTTATTTGATTTTAAATCATTCAAAATTATTTAGCATGGGACAGGATGTATTTTTCTATGAGTATATAGCTTTAATATAATTTCAACATGATTTATTGGTTTTGAGGTACTTGCTCAGTTGAGATTATCCAGCGTCATCATGAATTGTATAATTTTGCAGTATGCCGAAAACAAATTGATTAGCCTCCTTGAGAGTTGTACAGAGATTGATTTATTACTAGTTATGCCCTGTGTTATTGCAGCTGTAGTTGTACAGTGAGGGGTGGCAGTCTCTTCTATCTGTTCATTTGCACTATTACTCTGGGAGCACAGATCTATTACTCCTGCTTCAGCTTGTTTTCTTGCACCAATAAAAAAAAAATCATGAATACACGTAAAAGACTGAGTTTGACATATGAATTATGTTCTACGATTATTGTTGTGACATTAGCTTTGCATGAATATTAATTATTTTTTCCACATTATTAAGGTCCCATTAAATGTTGCTGCTGCCGGCTCATGTCTGCACCTCCTCGCGCTGAAAGGAGTTCTTCTGCGTGAACTCTATCTTCTGAAAAACCAAACCACAAAATGCACAAAGACACTTTTTCTTTTTGAGGCAATTCATCTTTTGCTAAGAAATCCTGACTTAATGACTGTATACCTCCGAGCACACTCCTGAGGGGCATGTTTACTGCTTTGAAATGCTAACATGCCGTTTATGGAGGAAGTTAGTGCAGCTGTTTTTCCTCTTCGTTTAATGGTAATTTCTCTTTCCATTTTACTCCCAATGGTTTATTTATGTTACTGGCTTTTCCTCAGCTTCGGCGAAGATTGGAAAACAAGTTTAATATTTAAAGTGAATTTTACAGAATGAGTAACCATGCAGGAATATTTGTATGACATAGCCTGATATATTGAGTTGTCATCTGAATTAATACATTATTGAGACTTCTGGTGGCATATGGGTTCATAAATCATACGCGATACCAATAATACTTGAGTATTTTCTATAAATATGAACACCCACTTAACATTGTATTGCCAGTGTGATTAACAAGTTGAGTAAAAGTGAGATGGAGAAAGCAGAAACCTTCTCGTCCATAAGTGTCTGCCTCCTGCTGCAGAAGGAAATCATTCAGAGTGAAACATTTTCATCAATATTACACCTGCTCTGCTTCTGCTCTTTCAGAATTCACTACTGTAATTTACAGTTGCACATAAGCAGCTGTGAATTTAGTCTTTTGCTCTCCCTACATCCCAGTGTGACATGTTTTACTGTGGACAGAATAAGTCTAAATGGTACTCCTTCATCTGGGTCTTGGACAGTAACAAATATGACCATGGCTGTGGAGTGAACTGTGACCTGAATCTAAATCCCTTTTTATGCTAATCCAGCTTTGTTACACACCAGTTCAAACAGATTTTTTTTCTCCATCATGGCCATCCAACTTCATAGCCTCGCAGGTGGTATTAGTAAAAAGTGCTTTAATTTAGCTCCACAGAACACAAGGTGAGTCGGATAACATGCATGCAAATCTGTGTTTCAACCAATACTCCATAGTCCAAGTCCGGTAATGTCTTAATCTTGGTTTTAAGTAAAAAATCTTCTACAAAGAACTTTATTTGTTTTGTTCTACCACAGGCATTTTATATATTTAAGGTGAGACACTGCAGGGAATAGGGATAAATGTAAATCGGGTGACATCAATATGAAACTGTATATTACTGACATGAATATGAGAAAAATGTATTAGAATCAATCAATCAATTTGTTTTTGTAACGCCCAATATCACAACATGAGTCATCTCAAAGGTCGGTATGGACAAAAACAAATCAATATCAGACATCAAGAATGATCAAAATAAGTCACACACACGAATGAATGTCACAACCAGATGTAATGTCCCGTAAATAAGTAAATCAGACATAACAAGCTTAGAGTATCCCACATCCCTAGACCCTCCACGGCGAGGAACAACCCTTAAAACCACATTGGAGAAAATTAGGAAACCTCGAGGAGAACCATTTTGGGCAGGGATCCACCCCTATGGACGGATGGGCCAGTGGTGAAGTTTTGTCATTTTATGTTTTCATGTAAAAAGTTGGGTATTATGCATAAAAGTGGCCAAAATTGCCTATATTTCTGGCGACAAAATATAAATAATGGACATCGCGAGGTTTAAATTTAGGGTTTTATTTTGATTTATTAGCTACAAACATTTAGATTTGTAGTTTTTGAATAAACAAGTTATTAGTGAATAAATCTGTGAAAAAAAGAGAAGAAAAAGAAAAATATGGAATGTTTGGAGTCTGCAGGAGCTACAAAAGTGGAGATGTTGCCAAAATGTGATCAAAATATCAGTAGAATGGTCAGTAGAATCAGTGCAATAATTATATACAGGTCCTTCTCAAAAAATTAGCATATTGTGATAAAGTTCATTCTTTTCCATAATGTAATGATAAAAATTAAACTTTCATATATTTTAGATTCATTGCACACCAACTGAAATATTTCAGGTCTTTTATTGTTTTAATACTGATGATTTTGGCATACAGCTCATGAAAACCCAAAATTCCTATCTCAAAAAATTAGCACATTTCATCCGACCAATAAAAGAAAAGTGTTTTTAATACAAAAAAGTCAACCTTCAAATAATTATGTTCAGTTATGCACTCAATACTTGGTCGGGAATCCTTTTGCAGAAATGACTGCTTCAATGCGGCGTGGCATGGAGGCAATCAGCCTGTGGCACTGCTGAGGTGTTATGGAGGCCCAGGATGCTTCGATAGCGGCCTTAAGCTCATCCAGAGTGTTGGGTCTTGCCCCACAGATTCTCTATGGGGTTCAGGTCAGGAGAGTTGGCAGGCCAATTGAGCACAGTAATACCATGGTCAGTAAACCATTTACCAGTGGTTTTGGCACTGTGAGCAGGTGCCAGGTCGTGCTGAAAAATGAAATCTTCATCTCCATAAAGCTTTTCAGCAGATGGA